>VYZW01025442.1:342135-371996 GCA_013401315.1 Balaeniceps rex
CCACTAGCGTGCCCCACACTTAAAAATTGAGGAAAAGGCACGTAAGTGAGTAGCAAAATATTAGACTCGGGTACAGTGGGAAGAACAGGCTCCTGACCCCTCAAACAAGCAATCCTATATTCTAAAGAAATGAGAGCTGGTTAAAATTATACTGTGCTCCATATCTGTTACTGTTGGTAATCATATCATTGTATTTTTATTGGGTTGGGATTTTTTGAGGCAGTAAAAGAATTGAATCCTTCTTGCAGCAAATTCCAGAAATGAAGTGATTACTATGTAAACATCACTTTATTAATTCTAAAGTATGTCAGTAGACACATACACTCTGTATAGAGATATATATGAAAATTATTTCCATTTCTCTTTTCCTAATTGTAAGTAGTGCAAGTTCTCCTCCCCTTCAGAAATAACCCTACTTGAAGTTCCACTGATGAAAAGGAAAAGCAAGCCCTTTAAATTGAGCTATTAAGTCTTTTGTATCTCAACCCGAGATGAGCAAAAGATGCATATAATTATCCTCTGTCCAAAACCGATGCATTTCCAGTACAAAGTCAGTAAAGTCCTTACACTGCATATAAACATATTTTCCCAAACATTTTTTTAATCCAGCAACCATCCCAGGCTGAGCCAGCCCTATAAAGAACAGGAAAGGTGGAGTCAGGAGGCAGAAAATGGAGGAAAAGAAACCCCACACAACCTGGGTTGATAGAGATGGTTCAAGGTAAGGTTGCTTCATACACAGACTTGCACGCATTCAGTCCCCGAAGCCTTCTATAAGCTGCAGACACCATGATGAAACACTTTTCATTTTGTAAACACGCTACTGCTTTCCTGGAGTTTTTCTTGTAACAAAAGCAAATATACAGTGCCAGAAATGCTAAGTAAGAATGGTCCTGAAGGAGTTGGCAAATTCCATCACAAACCTCAAATGGAGGTGCTGCTGAATGGTAATAAACACTTTGTGTTTGCAGTCCCTCTGCCACACACCAGTATAGGAGTAACAATATGCATAACATCGCTGCTATGCAACATGAACAGCACGCGCACCTGAAGGAACTGCTATGTGGCCAATATGGTGACTATCTAAAGCAAAATTTCAACTATAATGGGAAGCCAGGGAGAGAAGTCAGGACATCAGATGTCTAAAATACAGCATTAAATAGACAGCTATCGCCAGAACATCAGAACAGGTTTTGGACAAGCGGCTCAAACCCATTTTCCCTTCCTCACATCANAGAAAATGGAGGAAAAGAAACCCCACACAACCTGGGTTGATAGAGATGGTTCAAGGTAAGGTTGCTTCATACACAGACTTGCACGCATTCAGTCCCCGAAGCCTTCTATAAGCTGCAGACACCATGATGAAACACTTTTCATTTTGTAAACACGCTACTGCTTTCCTGGAGTTTTTCTTGTAACAAAAGCAAATATACAGTGCCAGAAATGCTAAGTAAGAATGGTCCTGAAGGAGTTGGCAAATTCCATCACAAACCTCAAATGGAGGTGCTGCTGAATGGTAATAAACACTTTGTGTTTGCAGTCCCTCTGCCACACACCAGTATAGGAGTAACAATATGCATAACATCGCTGCTATGCAACATGAACAGCACGCGCACCTGAAGGAACTGCTATGTGGCCAATATGGTGACTATCTAAAGCAAAATTTCAACTATAATGGGAAGCCAGGGAGAGAAGTCAGGACATCAGATGTCTAAAATACAGCATTAAATAGACAGCTATCGCCAGAACATCAGAACAGGTTTTGGACAAGCGGCTCAAACCCATTTTCCCTTCCTCACATCAAGAAAATAGGTAACCTTGGGAATCTGGATTCTTGATCTCAAGCATAATATCTTTGCTGCTTCTCCTCTCTGCAGCCTCTGAGCATTTTTAGTTTCAAGATGATGAAGGTGGCAGAAACAAAGAATAATTTGAATAAGCTGAATGTTCATTATCTTGTCATAATGCACAAGACTCACATGTTCTGAAAGGCTTCTATTCTTTCCTTTAAATATTTTTATTCAAATACCCTCAAACGCTGTAGAACCTGAAGTTAGACTACAATACCCAGAGGGGAACCCGTATGGTCTCTTTTAAACCCTTAGGAAGAAAATAGGTATTTATACATCTGCATGCCACAGAAGTACAGCCCACCATGCCCTTCCGTAATGCTGCTATAATAACTGAGTTACTGCCAGCGTAAACCAGCCAAAAGTATCTGGTGGCCACACCAGATCCGAAAGCCCAGCCAGCTAAGCCCCCTGCTCTGATAGTANAGTGGCAGTATAGGAGTCATGAAATTACAAGAAATCATAAATAATGTTTTTTCTTACCCCCTTTGCCATATTCCTCTCAACTGCACAGAGCCTATTGCTCAGCTGTGACCGGTCAACCAGAGGCTCTACCTAGGAGTTTTGAAATGTTAAGAGCTTTCAAGCAAGGGACCTTCTTGTAACNTTTCAGAGTTGCAGGTGATCTGTAAAACTTGGGATTTAATAGGCACTAACCATCCTTCTTTAATTCACTCTGAACATTTGACCACTCTGCGATGAGTTTTAAAGTATCCCTGCCAGCAGATTCAAATCCCCTCTCTGAGAACCCCAGTGGCAGTATAGGAGTCATGAAATTACAAGAAATCATAAATAATGTTTTTTCTTACCCCCTTTGCCATATTCCTCTCAACTGCACAGAGCCTATTGCTCAGCTGTGACCGGTCAACCAGAGGCTCTACCTAGGAGTTTTGAAATGTTAAGAGCTGTCAAGCAAGGGACCTTCTTGTAACCCCCCCGGAAAGCTATGCCTGCCATGCCAGCCGGCTCACCTACGCCCACATACTTGCAGGCTCCTTCAAACAACTTACCTCTCTGAGAGCTAATATTGACTCTTCCCCATGTTTTCATTAAGTCTATTCTTTATTACAGTTTCTATCAATATGCCCTGTGCATTTACTGTCTGCAGCTCCTTGCAACACTCACCAAGCTGCGAAGGAAAAAAGAAAAAAGGGGAAAAAAAAAAGAGGAAAAAAAAGGGAAAAAAATCGTGGCATCACATTTGTAATCTTCTATTCTTCAGCATCAAAGATGACTTAAGTAATAGGTTACACACCAGAGTCAGCGGTTCATCAAGTTCACATTCAAATGCTTTTAGAAATCTTGATTTAATACCATCTGCTCATGATGATTTGTTACAGTTCCTTTCACCAATTAATTATAAATCGTATTCCACTGACACTTCAATTTGAGACAGTTCCTCAGAAAAGTCCTCTGGAAGAAAAAGGCTCCAACGTGCACAACTCACCCTACAATCCTCTCACACGCAAAAAAATAGTTTAGTTTCTACATTTGCATTCCTATCTTTCTCAAATGCTCCTTTTACACCTGGAAGCCAATCTATTTGGAAAAGGTTTTATTAGTGGCTTTTACTTACAGTCGTTAATAAGCTGATTTTCGATCTTGGAAGCAGACTTTCCTATTTCGTTCTTACATTCAACTTTCCAGAATTCATGCCCTTTTCTAGTTTCTTTGTTTTATGACAGACTCCTCTTTCTGAGAAGTGTCTTTTTACTTCTAGTAATCTTCTTTGGTTTGACAATATTGGCTTTTCCCCTCAAAAAAAACCCCTTTTTTTATTGGTGGTATAAGTATGCTCTTCACCACTGTCTTAAGCAGTCACAGTTGCATGCTGTGGCCACTTTAAACTTTCAGCTGTTTCTTTTACAAAGGAAAAAAGAACTGAGAAGGGATTCTTATCTTCATAATTTTCATGTCATTCTCATTACAGAAGCTGAATGTGACAGTGATGGGGGGTTTATTGCTCTAAAATAGAGTACAAGACAGCCGCTGTCGCAGTGGCTTTACTCTACTTCCACCTCAAACCGACTGCACCAAGACGCGATTCTCTTCTCAGGGACACTCTGCCGAGCTGCTCCACAAAACAGTCTTTTACAACATTTCATGCCTAATCCCTGCATAAAACTTGACTTGACATGAAGGCAGCCCCCGTAAGGGTAACAGAGGCCGAGTTTTTTTGTTCTTACAAGCTTTGTAATCTTTTAGCTGCATATAGTAACTGCTATTGATGCGACAAAATAATTGTAGTCATTCAACTGAAAATTATTGCTATCAGATACATCCAGAACCCCAGAAAACAATAAAAAATTTCAGTTTCCATCTACTACACCTGGAGAGATCAGATGGCCCTACAAATATTATGCAAATATGCTGTGTTGATTAACCCCAAATAACACCTTTGGTTTCACCAAAAACACCTTCCCAGAGAAAGGCTGAACAATCGGTCCAGAGTGTTGAGATTATTAGTACGGAAATGCCACCAAAACCTCTAGCTGAGATCAGGACCCGTAGTAAAAAAAAGATACTTCACAGCCAGACAGGAGTATTACCCAATCCATACATTTCGGTTGTAAAAAGCCTACAAGTAATACTGAGATCTGTAGCTGCATTGTCCCAAAGACAGGCTGCATGAGAATTACATGATCAGCACTCTATTCTTTCACTTATTTTTGCCTAAGAGCAAACCATAAAGCTATACTCATGAAAAATGAAAAATTACTACTTCCAGAAAATGATTTTTTTTTTTTTGTGACTTTACTTGAATTTTCTTGGTGGTGCTAGAAGATTAAAAAAATCCCAGAAGCTAGAGGCAGGAAAAACCTGTAAGGTTACCCTGCCCCCAGATTGCTCCCACCATGTATTTCCTAATAGCCTGTCCAATACAACTACTTACTGCCAAGTCACAAAGCCCTGTACAAAAGTTAGACTACAAATAAAATGAGCACAGTTTCTGTAAAATGCTTCCTCAACTTATTAGAAGTCTTTGCAAGTTTTAACAAAACAGGGAAGAAAAACCAAACCGGTCAGTAATTTCAGTGAAATATCATGAGGAAAGTAATGAATTTATCATAAGGCTACCTCACCAGGGAGAGCAGGAAGGTATGAGATAAAACAAACTTCCACTGTGGACTGGAATATAATTACAAAATAAGAAAGCAAAGCTGGATCAGTTTCCGGTAACAGTTTAATTCTTGGAAGGCTGTTATTGAAAAGCAAGATTCATCAATACGCCTCACTATAAAATCATGGAAAAGTAGGCAAGAAGCAAGCTAGTAAAATAACTAACGTGATTTGTATGGTCAGTAGAGATTGCTTTAAACATCACACTGTGTTACTAGAAGCCATTTTTCAAATCTGCTTTTAAAGAACAGCTTTTGAACATGGCTAATACTCACTGGAAAATTAGGGTTGCCTTTTTTCCCCAAAAAATTACTCAGGCAGAGAAAAAAAATCTGTATTCTAGCAGCATACCAAAAGCTGAATAATTAAGGAACACAACTGTGCATGGGTGTCAGGCAAGACAACAGCAACAGTAGAAGAAACCATGTGAATGACTCGATATCCAGAGGTGTGAACTAGTCATTAAGTTTGATTGTGATGCACCAGTTGCGGAAAGCAAGATATGGCTCTTAGGAGAAACCAGGATCTCTCACTTGTTAAGTCTAGAGACAGTGGGCTCAAAGGCTTTTCTTCACCTCAAGGGATGAGAGAGTAAAAGTCTGAGCATTTAAAAAAAGGGAGCAACATTAGGGATTGGAATTACCTGCTACATTAGTACTGCTAGACTTTCTTGCTTAAGAAGCAGAGACGGGTGCCAGGACTCTGGGTCCCCATGCTGCTCTGAGCACACTTTTCCAGGAATTACAGGTAACTGGCACCACCAAAGCTAACTCTTCTGTATTTCAGTCCAAACTATTCTGCCTCCAACTAACTTGCCCATGTTTGCCTTGATAGCATGACTCCACTTTAATCCAGATTCAGCTTACAGCACTCTTCCCAGTACCTGACATATGGTGGTGACCTGACTGCAGAACAGCAGCCACAACATCACCCCGCAGTCACGCTTCTCAAACCAGCACAACCTTACAGAAGGTCCACACCACTGCCCAGTATGTGCAGCGTCCCAGGCTTTGCACTGACAGAGCCATCATTACTGCACATCAGTCTCCTGTAAGCAACACGAGCAGGGTGGGTTGGAAGAGGAGGAAAAGACGTTTGCCAGGTGGGACCTTTGAGGGAGGCATTTGTGCATTACAGCAACATGTAAGAAAGCTGAGGATGGCAAATTCCAAACCTCACAAAGAAAAAGCATCTGCATCGTAGTGCTTGACTGTAAACGGGTTTTTGGGAGACAAAGACCCTAGCAAGAGAAGAATCAGGAGATCCGAACACCCGTCTCACCCAGAGCAGAGTGGACTTGTCACACCAGGGCCTGAAGAACAGCATCAAAGCAACACTTCAAACAGCCCTTACCCATCTAAAAAGCAATCTGAAACCGAAGAGAAGTCTGGCTCACAGTAGGAACGCTTCCCTGTTTCTGTGTAATATATTTCCTATTTGAGATTTTTGGAAAATACTAGAGGAAATTATTTACAGCACCATCGATAAGTTAGCCAACTGCTTATACGCTTCCATTGACAGTCTTCCATCAGAGACATCGCAAACTGTCCAGAGTTGGTGTACAAGTACAATATATCAAAATTAATCTGGCACCTGTGTAAAATTTGGCAGTCATACCCAATAAACTGTTTCGGCCATGATGTAGCAGTGACTGACAACTCGAACGGAGTGAGCTGGGCACAAAGCTCCTCTCCACGCCTCATTACAGTGCCGTGCCAGTCAATATATGCAGTACTACCCGCTATTGCTATTAGGGCCATTACTCATTACAGTAGTCTACAGAAAACCCAAATGCCCTCTGGAATCTCAAAGAGCGCAATTTGCCTGTAAAACACCAGCAGAAATGTCAAGTTACTATGAGAGTCCCTAGAAGAAAACAGCAGCAGGGCTGTAAGCATCACCAATGGGTTGTACCTTATGCAGCAATCGGGGAGTAAACGTCTGGAGGAGAGTAACTCAGACAATTTAAATTCAGAGAACAAGCACATCCTTAACCAAAGCACCACCGTGTAACCATGAAATATCACACAGACATTTCATCACCGTTTTATGTTCTTGACATTGTTGTGTTTCTCAATGCATTGCCTTGCCAGCAACGATTATCAAAAACCTGAGCGCCAGCGGAGAACGAGTCCTGTGCCTCGTGCCTGTCCATGGGCATTCTGCAGTCACAAAAATGTGTCCTATCTGGATAACTCGTTTGTTCTTCATCTGTATTGCACAGCATTTAACGAGGTTGTGCATAATCATTTGAAGGCATGCAAATCATTTTTATTTTGTGTATTACCTCGGAAATTAAGTGCTGCCTTCTCCTTTATCTTGTTAGCACAAGTCATTACATCTTTTTCATATGCCAAGATAAATTTAACACATATTCATTGGTTTCTAAGGAAAAAGAAACCGTAGGCATCGAATTATACCTAAATGCATTTAATTCCCTCTGCTCTTTTAATTGTATGTAAAGAGCTTGATTCTACCCTGGTACAAACTTCAGCTTCCCCAAGCTTACTATTAAAATGTTATTTTCCTGTCAATATCACCCGCTTCCTATTTTATCTTTTTGAAAAAGCTAACTACCTTTAAAAGATGCCACCTTCTTTACTGACATACTATTTTCAAATTATAGCTCTATCTCTGTTAGTAAAACCTTACGCAACCACTGAATACAAAATGGGTTTCCTGGCCCAAACCACCTTTTCCTTTCTGATGCACCAAGGTCTCTCCTGCTGCAATTTTAATGAAGCTCCTGCTTCTGCGTTCGTACTTTGTGGGCATACGTCCATCACTGCTCCCCATGGGGAGGGCAGGCAAAGTGTTAATCCTTGCCGCTGAGCCAGCAGAGGGAGCACAGAACATATTTAGACCAAGATTCTTAACTGATTCTTGAAAAAGAAAAAGAAATAAAGAAGTTGGTCAGAGTCATTAAAATTGCTTGGATTTTAAGCAATATCTTCAATCAGACTGCAGAAGAGCGGGGAGTTAAACGTGGGGTTAAAGCCCAGTAACAATAGCTCTTCTAGCACCATAAAGTACCATTGAAACCTTACATAATAACGTATTTTCAATTATTAAATGAGCAAAATATGTTTTTGTTTTGGAGCCACGTTGAACAGCCACAAGGGTATTCTCTTTAAGCACTCAGCAAAGTAATGAATTGATCAGCTGCGAACGCTGGCAGAGGAACAGCGGCTGCCTGCAAGCACCACTCTTCCAAGCAGCTCTGCTATCTGTCAAGGTCTCAACTTCTGCTTAAGGGTCCAGCGGACATCCGCCCCGAAAATAGATCCTGGCAAACCTGTCTAAAAAAGGCTACCCAAGCCTCCACCAGAATAGGAAAAGATATCACGTCTTGCTTTGAGTTTTATTTAAGGAAAGCAGGGTGTAAAGAAGGAAGGAAGGCAGTCTCAAATTTCACTTTTCCAATAAAAGAAAAAAAATGAGTAAAAAAAGCAAGCAATTTATTTCTGCACCATCCAAGGTTTGGGTACTCATTAGTGCACATAATGGATATGTTCTGTGATGACCATTTTAGTACCGAGCTTACTTAATTTACTTTGTCTTTCATTAACAGTATTTCTTTTCACAAAAATGAACATAATGAGAAAAAATACATATAAAACATGCAAATTAAGAAATTCAGAGATGTAATAGTATGCTGTGGGTTGGTACAAAGAATGAAGCCTCAATTTACTTGACTTAGTCTAGAACATTAGAATATTTTTCCTATCAACTCCACCATCAACATTTTCCTAATGAGCGTGCCCAGACAGAATAACATTTGCTATTGAAGTGCGTGTCAGAGCAGTAAGTACAATCCAAGAGGAAAAGGAAGGAAAAACACTCAGAACTGCAAGATGAACGGGAATATTTTGTTATGCAAGAGTCTGATACCCAAATTATGGAAACAAAGGTTAAGACCCTCCCATAGGATGCCTCTACTAAGAGCCACCCGGCCACAGAGCCTTCAGGGAGCATCAGAGCTGATGCAAATGAGTAGGCAATTAAGGTTCACAAGGTCACTTTCACTCTGAGCACCTTTCCCCTGCGTTCATTATTACAACCTCATACTGCTGGAGCGAAGGGTGGACTCTGACACGGGCGATAGCGGCTGAACACATCCCTTTCTCACAACTCCCATCACAAGGGTGGGCGCTGCCCAAGACCCGGAGCTGCACCGGCTCAGCCAGAACCAGCGGGCATCCAAGCATAAGCTCCTCCAGCTTGCACTGCTCCCAACATGTCCTTGTGGGTGTCTCCCGCATCCCGCACTTTTTTTTTTTTCCCTCTCCTTTTAATCGAATGAGACAGATCCAGTGGTGGCCAAGAAGGCTAAGTCCTCTCAAAGCTCATGGCACAGCATGCTCCATGCAATCTGAGTGTAGGTGAAGCTGTTCCAGAAAGTAAACAAAAAGCCAGGAACCCTTTGCAGGAGACACTACGGCTGAACTCAAGTTTTGGGTTACTTTATAAACTACGTTTTAGACATACTTTTTGAATGGCCATGTTAGTATCTGATGCAGTGGTCTCCTCTTGTCCCAGTCCAAGATCATGGAGGGAAGAGAGTGGATTTCCTTGTTTTCATCTCCTCGCAGATATAACAATTTAAGAGCTTTTCTTTCTTTGCTGGCTGAAGACTGGAAAATTGCAATTTTTCAGGAGAAAAGTCCCTCACTTCTGGTCGCCATATCTGGAGGGAACAAGGCAGTCTCCCCAACCTGCCTAGTGCTCCTCAGCACATGCAAGGTAGGGCTACAGCCACAGTGCTCCTGTTAAGTCTTTCCAAGTAGCAAAGCAAAGCTGGAAGGATGCTACCTGCTCCCGCAGCCAGGGAGGTGGCTCACCTGCAGCCACTCAGGGTCCCACTGGGACGCCTGCACGCAGCACCGGGCACACGCTGTGATCCTCCACATCACTCAGGTTTTATTGGGTTTTTTTCTTCAGTAACTAACAACTGCCAGAACTAACAAATACTGGTGACCCTGCAGCCCCATGCACGACTCAGCCACCTCCCCCAATGTGACACGGGGACATTCTCTCTCAAAACAGAGCATCATCAATGTCAGCATACTCAAAACCATCACAGCTATCCTAAGGCACTTTCCCTTTCCATTCACCTGAAACAACAAACAGCAGCAACTTTCCTCCTTAAATAGCTCATTCTATTGGCACAGTGTTTAGACACATCTGCTAACACTTGCTAAACGTCCATGTTTTCTGTATCCATCAATAGTTCTCAAGAGTACCGGCACAGTAAGGCGTTTTGTATAATCCATTCCCCACCATTATGACTTTTAGTGATGCATTTTTCCTAATGGCTATTGCCAGAGGCTTTAAAACACTGGGAAACAGTGGGCAGCCTTGCCTGGGGTCTCCGAGCAGCATGAAAGCTGTGTGCGTATGTAAATTACAGATTTCAGATGTCACTGCTTTAAAAAGAACGGTGCCTCTAATCAAATTAGGTCTGATTCTGGACACCCCGGAGACCCAGAACAAGAAGTACTATTCCACCTCCACGTCTAAAGTTTTTGCAGCATCTATCAACACAAGAGTAAACAATGAAATAAATCTGTGGTGTTCCACACCTAAAGAAAATGTGCCTTTGCATTTCTGACTTTTGCAAACACATTTAGATTAGATGTCCCTGTCTCAGAGTAGACTTTAAATTCCAAAATGAATAAACAGGTACGTTATTTTTCACGCAATGCTATGTCTATATCCTCTTAAAATATCGCAGAAACAAGCCAATCGTAAAATTGGGGATTTTTTCCCCCCTCTGCCTACATGCACACTGTGTACACATTACAGACGCTTGCTAAAGGTGTCATTCCTCCATGCACTTAACAGCTCCTGTGATGTACTTTGCTGTGAAAAATTCTAAACCATGCTCAAGTCTCTTTCATACTACAGAAGACTGTTAAACACAGTTTCCACCACAGGACACCTGATGGGTTTCCACATCTCTACAGTGCTGTATTACATGGAAAAAAGTAAAATGGTTAGACATACGGAAACTATACTTAAGGATACCAAAACACAGACTCTGTTGCAGCCTTCCATCTCGCTACATTACCTCCACCACATTTGTCAGCCAGCCTGAAGATGCTGAAGCTGCACAACCTGAAGATGCTGAAGCTCAGACTCTCCCAGTCACCACATAAAGCTTGTCTACATGCTCCAGTGCTTCTTACCATCATTCTGAGTTTGTGGAAAGTTCAAATGGAAATAACTTTACATCAAAAATATGAATCATTTTTCTGGTAAAGAATTCAAGATTGCTTCCTTTTTCCGCATTAAGTTTAGATCAAAAGCCTCCAGAAATCACACAACCACCCAGTAAAAGGCAGGCTCATAGCAACACTAATGAATGACTTACTAACAGTAACAAAAACACAAACCTCCCAAAATGCAGCTTCATGGACAGCCCAGCATGCTATCAGACCTCAGTGGTCAAGGGAACAGAATTTAAAAACACTCCAAAAGACTTTTTTCTCCAGTGAGGTAAGAGATCATATATTAAAAATTTTATAAGTGTGCTAGTAGACTCATCATCACAGCCAGAGATATTTGAATTAATATAAAAGCTGCATAATTAATTTCCTCTATAAATTTTGTTCTGCGATGATCTCACATCTAATGATGTAAGCACTGTCTTTTTTGACTGATGGTGTATGAGCTGATGATGCATTGTCACCTGCTGTCCTAATGTTTGGCCACACAGTACATGTGTTTCAAGCTAAATGGAAAAGAGTCTCTTTTTAATGGCAAGAGATTTGAACTCAGAAACCGGCCAGCGTAGCCAAAACTATCCATAAATCCACACCATCCATTAACCTCAGACCCCTCTGCATGCCACCCTTCACAGGCAGGCTCTGCTATGCATATCTCTGCACATACGGACCGATGCAAGAAACCACCTCTCCGTGGCTCTGCTCTTATACAGAAAAAGAAAAAAGAGTTTGGTTGTGTCCGAAAGCTGCGGCCACTAGAGCCCTCTGAGGGAGGCAGCTCTCCCTCCCCAGCACTAGCAAGTTTTTCATTTCCTAATATCTCTGTGCAATTAAATCTCTAATGAATTTCCTGCATGAGCCTTGTGCAGCTCCAACCTGACCGCAAACGCAGCCTTAACTTTCCTCCTCTCTCCACCCAGATGCTCCCAGCCAAAGTCGAACAATCCATATCAAAAGGGTTGGCCAAGATTTCAGCCAAACGCTCGCTATTAGGAAAAACACAACATTGTTCCCTGCAATTATGGGGAAAACCACCTTACAGAAGACCAGGTCATGACATCGGGCAGGGAAGCAGCGCCCAGCAAGGCTGATGGATGTAAGGGGAGAGCAGACTCTGCAGGAGAAGGACCCATCATTGAGATTCATGTTTTGTTATCTTCCTATTATGGAGCAAGACAGAGCTCTCTTTTGGAGAGCACTCTTCCTCCTGCCACCCTCTTCCTACAGGGAAAGGCTACGGCAGAGCCACCCTCTTCTGAGGTGTGACGTGACCCAAATAAAATGCCAGGACAAGACAAGGCTGCCCAGCTGTGCTCATCTCTCTAGCCTGCAAGGCATGTCACACCAGCACAGCATTTCCTTCTGGATAAGGAGCTACAGATCTTCAAACTATTGATTTGACTTTTAGGGCTGATAGCAAATGCAGGTTTAGAGCTCAGCATACTGAGTTTTATGAGGCTTAACGTTACAGCACACAGCAAATTAACCAGGGGGCTGGGTCAGCTCTAGGAGAACTGAAGAGAAATTACACTTCTACAAACCGCGTTCCTTCAAAGCTTACAGAAGTCAAAAGGTACGTGATGACCAGAATCGGTATTTGAGCTGTAAAACTGGCAGCGAAGTCTCAGGGACTAGAGCAGATTTCTCCCCACAAAGCGCACAGGAATTTCAGCTCAATTCTAGCCCAAAACAATGAAATCCAGCACACGCTCTACAATGCAAATTTCTTTCCCTCCCAACCATAAGCCTCAAAAACCATCCCCAGTGCTATCCTGTTTTATACAACATACACCTGTTCTACAAGCAAATGGAGGATTATCTTCGCTATCTCAACTCTGCACTGAATTTTATTGAGTAATGTTTGTAAAAGTTCCTGCTAGAGGGCTGATGTTCATTCAAACGGTGTAAACTGCATCTGACATGTTGGTGTTGGTGTGCAAAGCAACTTGAGCGAAAATCCACCGCTGCCCAGAGCTGTATTACATGGAGGCTGGGGTCTCATATATCTTCATAACTACACAGGTGACAACAGGATAGCAGGATTCACCAGGCAATGCAGAGGTAAGCTGGACACACGATCAGCTGAGGATAATTCCCCCAGTTTCCTCATGCGCAAAGCTCCAAGGAAGGAAAAAAGGAAAATGTGAAAACAGATTTCTAGCAAGGAAACAGATTATTTTGCATTGTGGAAAACAGCAGCACATTCTCATGTCCTGCAGCAGCAGCACTTTAGCAGAAGCGGCTCTTTCTACCATCAATAAGTATTCATCCAAAATTGTAATTGAAACTGTGCCTGTGTAAACTTCATTATTCCACTCCATGCCAGAGGTTCCTTCTTAGATGCATATTAAAATCTTATAAATAAGCTTTTTTGACTGAACTGTTTACCCACTGTTTTCCTTACTATCAGTCAACACCTACATACATGCAAAATAAAGGTACAGGAAGAGTGCAGACAAATATTTGATGTGAACAGATTGGCCCCACTTTGCTCAGCTCACAGTATACCTAGCAAACAGCTAGAACATACAGAACTCAAAGAACAATTAATCCCCAAATACCAGATTAACGAAACACTTCCCTCAGATCATCGCTTTTCTTTTAGCACCTGGCAAGTTTATAACTAAATTTAGCTCCTTTTCACATCAAATTCTTTGTAGATACCACCAAGAACATTACCTAGAGAAACAGAGTACTGCTTGGACAACCTCAGAAGACCGATGCCATGAGCTGCATTTCCTTGGTTTCACCTACGGAGAATAGTTTGGGCATGCAAAGTAACAACAGTGGTTCTTGAAACACCTGCATGCTCCCTGGCTAAAGAGCTTTAAAGTATGTGCTACATCATTAAGGCAAGTCCTGCTCTACCCTGAACATCGCAGTGCAACTGCAGAAGAGGAAAGCATGGGTCAATTAGCTTGTACGTCAACCCCTGTCCTATTATACCTCACCATCCCTCAAGGGATGGCATATCTGCACAGCTTCACCACGGACAAGTGGTTATGAAAGTCAGATGAGTAAAGGTATGCTGCAGGCTTAGCCAACATATGCAAGCAATCAATATATGAAATTACAAGGCAAGGTTCCAATTACATTGCAAAGACTTTTACCTCCAAATCAGCAAGCTCCAGTATTTATGGGTGACCGTAAGTTAGCCATCCAGGTATCTACTTTCCCCAAGCAGCTATCTGGAAACCGCTGATGGACAAAATCCAAAACACCACTGCGAAGGGGGAGTTTCTTGCATAGCAGCTGCCAGAGTAAGTGGCAGAGTAAATCCCAGCTCTTGAGGATTTTCAGCAGCGGAAATGTAACACCCTACCAGGACAACCGAAGATCCTCTTGATAAACACGGCAAACTCTCATCTTAATTTCAGTATAGGAGACTTACAGTACCAGGGCACTACAGATGTAATCAATCAGCCACCCAGTTGTTTCAACTATAGGATGAAATGAAATTAAGGCTATGAGTAGAATTACATTAGGAAAACAAACCAACTAGCTTCACAGCAACCTTTTACACAATGGTATTTTGAATTAAGAAAGGTCCTTTAAATGTACTTAGAACACAAGTTTCTTCATACGGAAGTAGATGAACACATCCGCGTGCTGTGACTTTATCAAAATGCCACCATTACGAATCTCAGCAATGACTAACAACCAAGCATAACTCAAGAAACAATAACTACTAAATTTGCATTTACCCATAAGCTCCATGCAACTGAGACAGATAATGGCTAGCAAGACACTGGAAAGATGTTTTTTCTACCCCTTTCTTCCATCTGAGGGAAGCCCTTTTGCAATATAAGGCACAGATCATCATCCGTGTGTACTGAGGAAGGACAGAGAAGGAAACACTCAGCTGAAGGTATAACAGTAAAGATAGCAGAACAGATGTCTAAGCCCTCTCCCAAATATCCCAATGAAAATCCTTTCTCAGGGTGGCTTTATTCATTTAGACAAAGGACATGCTCTTCAGACACCACCGCTAGCTCAGTCTTTCTAAATGACTGCACAAACAGCTCCACTTCTGAAATAAGGACTATCAAATTCATTTTCTTCAATCACGTAATTTGCTCTGCTAAGACATTTTCAGGACCAGCTTCCTTTAAATACCAAAAAAAAAATGTGGTCTTCTCAACAATCAAACTACAATAAACTGCTTGCTAGAAAACATATCCTCTTAAATTTGCCTTACATATTATTTAATATATCATTTTGAAGGAAAAGAGCTTCAAGTCATAAACAGAGTGCTTACCCGATTCACTAAAAGTTGACAAATTCTAGTACCTGCATATCATTTCTTACATGCAGTATTAACACCATGTCTTGATTAAAGGGCAGAACAAGGAAAACATCGTCAGCAAACATTCTGATATTATTTTAACATTAGTATCTAATCAGAAAGTTTATATCCATAAATAACCATACACATATACAGCACATTATCTAATACATGTGTTTTGAAATATATCAAGGCTAAACCATTGCTCAAGATAATGATGCAAAGTGTTGACTTAAAGTGTGCATTATTTACAAGAACAAGCACCAGCTTCAGAATTTCAAGCTCAATTTTCACTAGATACAATCTAAATTGCATTAAAAGCATATATATTGTGCTAACAAATAAAACAATTCCTCAGGAACATTCTTTTTAACCTGCTTTTTTATATATCTATAAAATACATTCATGTAAAAAAGTATATTCTGCTGATGAGATAGTAAAAATAAATAAATCCAGACTGCATTTGAATGAATTTTCAATACGAAGTATATAAAATTATGCTGCCTCTATAGCTTAGAGGAAGAAGGAAAAAATATAACACCACTGAACTAGAACCACTGCATGGAACTTATTTTTTCCTAAACAGAAGTGGATTTCAAAATAAACCACTCTATTCTGCACTGCCGTCTGGCAACTCGAATCTGGTATGAAGTTTGCAAAAAAAGTCTGTTTTTTCTTAAACAATGTTTTACAGGAAGGAATCCTGTTAACCCACCAGTCATCCTTCTAGCAAAGGATACATTACTAACCAAAAAAGCAGAAATAGCAGCATAAGGTTCAAACCTCCAGATCACATGAACTCATCATCCCTTCACCCACTTTAAATCAAACCGTAATCCAAACTAATTAAAAACTAAACCCAGGGCTGAGAAGAGAGCTTTTGTTTTGAAGAGAGCTGAGAAGCTTCGTTAACCTCTTCTTTTCTATCAACTTTTCACAACACAAAATTACTCCTGTGCAACTGAAAGCCCCTTGCACTCACATACAGTTGGGCACTGCAGCCTTAACAACCAAGTGATTTTCTTGCAGTAAAAGGTTGCAGGTACACATTACACCATTACCCACATCCACAGAAGTCATGGACCGATGGATGTCCCAGCTGTGATTTCAAACTCTAGCGATTTGTGTTTTCCAATGAAATGCAGAAATACACCATCCAGACGTTTTTGTCTGTTGCAGGAACTATTCCACGTGCATCAGCTTCGTGGGAAGACCGGCTGTAGCCAGAGCATCAGTACAGCCTGAGCTCCAGGAGATGCATCACGCCGGGAGGCTGGAGCGCCTGGCAGCGCCGGGCTCACCTGCCACCGCCCAGCTGTTCTAGAGGAGCAATGCAACTGCCCCAGCGACGGGTCCGGAGTGAGCCTCTGCTCCCACGCGCCCACTTTTCATCCAGCTCTCCCCCCGCCCCAGCATGTCCATCAACCTATAGCTCACGTAAATCATACCAATTCAGAGACCGATTTAGTTAAGTCAGCACAATCCTCTTCTACGGGTACTCACAAAATTGCTTTACAAACGGCTAAAATGAATTTAGAGTAATTCCATTACCATAATACCACAGATATCACAACAGTACGTGTGGGGCTTCACAACCCTAAGGAAATAGCAAAAATAAAAGTTAGGCTTTTACGAAAACATTCCTAAGCTCAAGGTACTCTTACAATCAGAATTTCATTCTCCTCTTCTAAACAATATTTACAGAGATACAAAAAGCCATCTCAAACACAGGGGATGAATCCTATAGCGTAAATCTGTATTCTGGTCTCATGCAGTGAGTAAATCAGCATTCAAACAGATACGTTAGCAACAGCATATGAAAATGAACTACTTTCTAGGTATCTGTTGTATTTTGCAGTCTGAATGTCAATAAAGAATTTGGATTCATTCAGAGCCAACAGACCATCCAGACTGGCTGGGCACGACAAGTTTTTCCTCTTGTGGTAAGTTAAATAAGTTTGGGTTTTTTCCTTTCGTGGAAAAAGCCAGAAACCTATGGTTTAGAATCTGAAGTATTAGAAAATTCTCAGTTACTGGAAGTTTAAAAAGGTTTTACTTCGAGATCAGAATTAACTAGCTTAATGATGTCCTGCAATGCTGAGATTTATTTCAGCTAAGTAAGAATTGCCCTTCTCCACCGGCCACTGCTATCATGGCTCAACAGCCAGTCCCAAGCTGCTATTAAACTATTTATTTGGAGAGGCTAACACTAATGGGATAAAATTTAATATTTTATTTAATATATACAAGACCCACTTCCAAAAAAGTGAAAGCACCAAATTTACAGGGCAGAGTCTCACTAGCTCAGTAAGCCCAGGGATCACAACGAGACCTGCAGCAACAGCTCTCTTCACCCTTGCTCAACTCCTTGTACTTCACTGTGGGATCAGTCAGTCCCGGCACCCAGTGAAATAGTAGCTTAATGAGACCACAGTTCCTTTACATTTAATTTAGAATAGCCACACTGCAAGTTTCTTTTGCTTAAGAAGTTTTCTTCTTGCAACATCTTGAAAAATTAGTCCTTCATCCCAAAAGGACAACTGATCAATAAACGACCAGCAGGATCCCAAAAGTCTGTGGATTTAGGGTTATGAAATTCATAGTTTCTTCAAGAAAGAGCTGATAAAACACAGACCAGGTATGCAAGCAAAAAAAAACCCCAAACCCTCTCCTCTTCAGCAATGCCTTGCCTGAAAAAAACGGTTAAGAGAGAGATACCACAAGAATGTAATCCTGGAGTTGCCCACTCTCTCCCTCCCCCTAGATGACTAACTCAGCAAATGTTTCACTGGGATATTTGGAAGGCAAAGTGCATTACAACAGTCTTAAATTTATCCATTTCGCAGAATCTGCTGAAAACACAGGATTAATCCACTGGCTGGGAGGCACGACTGTCTGGATCGCTCCTTCAGCCAGCGACCTCCCTGCCTCTGCTTTGGCAGGCTGCTCCGGGTCTCTGGAAATAAGGGTGCAGCTCACACGACAACTGAACTAACCCAATGCATCACTGCCACCAAACAGCGCTGTCCCATTTCTCACTTCTGATTGCACCAGTCCCTCTTTTATTCCAGTGCTGACAACACTCTAGCTGGTGCAAAGAGCTGAAAGCTCCTCTGATTTTTGTTGCCAGCCCTAAACTGGCACTGCTGCTAATTAGGCACTGGGAGTGACTCACCACCACCGCACCAAGCACACACTGGTACTGGCACAAGAGAAGCAGGGGCTAGCGGCAAGAGCAAGATCACCCCCAGCATCGGTATCTATAGCCTTTACCTTGCCTTGGCTATACCATTGAAAACAAACAGATCAAAGCAATGAGGTGGGACAGTGAAGGGTTGAATCAGAAGCACCACTGGAAGGACACAGGGAAAAACGGGGGGAGGAATCCGTCTATAAACCTTTCAACTTCAGGAAGTCCAAAGCATGCTGTGATAAAATTGGTAACTACAAATTTTAAGGTGAAAAGCTGCTAAAACCACCGCATCTTTGATCTACTAAGTCCCTTAAAAAATTGCATCAACGGCTAATTACCTCCTGTAAACACGTTTTCTGTGTTCTCTCTGCAAATTGTCTTGCTTCAACTATCAATTTTGGCTTTTCCTGTAGCTTTCTTCTTTCCTTTTTTCCTAAATTGATATCTTTCTCTTATTTAAGTATTTCTAAGCAACAACAATGCCACCTTTTCACCTTCTCTTCAATAAACAGTTTGAGCTTTAAATCACTCACTGAAGTGTCTCCCAAACTTGAATAACTCTTGAAGATTTTATTGAAAATGCTCAAAATACTGAACGTCTTTAGAAACATGAACATTAGAACAGGACACAAATATTCCTACAGCAACCACATCGCTACCAAATGCCAAAACAGCAACACCTTAGTATGTTCAGACAATATTTTCCCCAACTATAAAACTCAGGAACTTTTTAGGTCTTTTAACCACAGAAGCAGTGACAAATGCCTTAAAAATCAGATACAGCAAGTCATATCCTCTTAAACTAAATTCAAAGTGGGGTAGAAGTGGCAAAGAACACTGACATGTAAAACAACATGAAAAACCTTGGATTCATGTGTCTGAGGGATAAGTCCCAATTAAACAAAGATCTTCAAGAAAAATTTCCAGCTCTCCACTTTTGCTTTTATCACCCTAGCACTCTCAACTCTAATCACCCTTTTTGCTCCTCCTTATACCCAAAATAAACCAAAAGAAAAGTCAAAGTAATAACATCAAATAAAATGTATGAGGTTTTTTGCTGCCTCCACTACAAGTAAACACCAGAGATGCCATTTATGAAAGTATAAAGCAACCCAAGGATGGTAAAGGAAAAATATAAAATATGCATTTACGCATAAATATTTTACATGGGTGAGATAACGCCTTTATAGTCAAACTGGGGGCATTTTCAGGCACAATTTATTACATTTCATGCAACTTGCAGAAGGTTTTCTATTTCATATAAATCCCTGAAGTACCATCTTTATGAATGCAAGCAAAACACGTCCCTTCATGCCCGTTTTATTTGCCTTAAATTCTGGGTTTGGACACTTTCAAGTCAAAATCAGTGTAACACTTAATATACTCTACAGAAACAAACAGATCTTTCTTCATGACTGCTAATAGTAACTTTTATAAACTTTAAAATACAGTGTTCGGTTTAATGAAGTCCTAGTGATTGATTTTCGTAATTGAAGCTGACATGGCTCAAGGATGCTGGAGGTTTCAGCAGAGATCCTCACCCCTCTGCTGAGCAGGAGCAGAGAAGTACAAGCCTTCTCCATTAATTACACAAAATGGGAATATCCATGTTTCCTAAAAGCTCTTTGTCCGAGAGGACTGCCACTGCAGTGCCAGCCGTTATTTCCCCCTTGACCGTGTTCTGGGAGATTTGTAGAAAGCTTCTCTTTAGGATCATGGGTCCACAGTCAATCAGTGACTAAGCAGAACTAAGCCAACAACCAGGCTTTTCCACCACCGTAAAACCTCCCCTTTCCCCTCTCGCTCTTCTCGCCTTGGCTTCTTCAATGGAAGGTGAGCAGTTCAGCCTCCCACTGCCGAGGTCTCAGCACGCTGCCAGCCAGTAAGGATGCGACAAGGGTGACAGGCACCTGTCCTGTTCTGGTGGCAGCAAACATCCTTCCAGCAGCAAAGAAGAACGTGCCCTGCATTGCAAATCTGTAGTACGAACATTTACAAATCTGCCAGAGGAACAGGATACTGGGTCACAAAGCAGGTCACCTGAAAACTCAGCGTTATGCAAAACATGAGCCGCATGCCTTCAAAAGCCATCCAAATTACTTTACTCTTACACAGGAACAATTCTCCTGGGGAGAAGAAAAAAAAAATCACCTTGTTAAAATAATGCAGGCTACTTAAAAACTGTTTGATCTGGTTTAGGTCCACTAAAGTAAGCTACAGTCTTCCTCTTAATACAACATATCCGTGGGCCACAAGCACCACAGTGCAGGGAAATCTTTGTTTTATTTACAGCATCCAAAAGACAAATATCCAACTATAATATACTGAGCATCCCACTTGGAAATTTCAGATGTGTCTGAAATCTACACGCATTTTAGTAGCTTTGTTTTACAGCACAGGCTGAGCCAAGAAGGGATCACCAAACCGCAGCAGTGCTGACAGGCATGGGCTTTGTATCCGGCTGCAGACACGAGGAGTATCTGCAGTTACTGGACACGTAGGCAGGACTCGGATATTTATACAGCTGCATCACGGAAAAGTTTGAGCTGAGGCAGGCAACAGGAAGAAGAGAACGCTCAAGTTGTGTTGACACATCCATTCACACCACGGCAAACACCACGCACAGCCCCGCACTGCTGCAAAGCGGAGACGGCTGCTCCTGCAAGGTGCCCACCAGCGCAGGCAGCAGCAGCCGCGCGCTGCCGTCCTCCCCTCCAGCAGCTCCCGGACGTGCATCCCAGAGCTGGCGCCAACACTGCCTGATGGGATGGCCTGGGGTTGGTTTGTTTGTTTAACAGAGGACAGGTTGTCTGTCTTTTTTTGCTACAGCCTCCATCATCCACCCCTGTGCAGAGCAAGGTTAACGATGATGAATAAGATCCTTTCAAATATGTTTGTGCCGGGCACAAAGCAGAAAACATCAGCACAGCAGGAATACATCAGTTAGCTACGTCAGCAGTGGGATCTTACCAAAAACTCTTCCCCAGGTGCCCAGATCTGCAGCTGTGGGAGGGTTTTGGTAAAACACCACTGCTGCCTTCTGAGGACCAACCACAGGGAGCACGGAGGTGTTCAGGACCTCCTTTACTCCTCCCTACCCCGACTGGCATGCTCCTTCAACAGCCCAGCTGGTCACTGAGTCCAACAGCGACGATGCGGACTCCTCTGGAGGACAGATGGGAAAGCCGCTTTGAATGACTTCTGACAATGCTGACATACTTCCTTACACATTTTAAAATACCTAAAGCATAAACAAAAAAACCTCACCCGTAATTCAAGCATTCTTTAGTAGTGCTGTTCCAAGGAGAAATCCTCTTGCACTGTATCAAAGACATGTTGTATCTCCCACTATTTGCATCACCTAACGTCCACACAGCCTTTTTCAACTGTAAATCATTATATAAAGATAACTACTAATTTGTCAGCAGTGCAGCTATTTTAAGATATTGACAAGAAAGGCTTCCTTCGCACGCAAGGAAGTTTTATTTTAGCAAGTATCAATACTGTTTCAAGCTCTTCTGTGATAGTCAAAACTGACCCCAAAAATGTGCATCCTAACCCAGCTCGCTAAACTCCGTGGAACATGCTGAAATCCACAGCTGTTTATAGCTGCAGCATTATGCATCTGACAGTTTTATTTGTGTAACAGTTTATGCTTTCATTATGTTCTGTCACTTGCTACATGGAATTTGTGTTTAAAAGGATTCCACTGTATCATATCTAAGAGGTTTACAACAAAATCCAAATAGCTGAACTCATGGATACACCACGTCACTAGATTTAAGGGTTCATAGTAACTTCTTGTAGCCATATTACAACATTAGCCATCTTTTTGTGAGTAGATTCATCCACAAACAATACACAATGCTACAGAAAAATTACCTTCAGGATTGATTAAATGAAAAATCAATACATAGTATTACACCTGCCTTCCCATCATTCCATCATATATAAAAACAATAAGAAACAACCAGTTTTCACAAGTTTATTCTCAACTCTTAAAAAAAGAGCACAGAAGCACATTTCCTTCCAAGCCTACCAGTTAATTAACTGTGCCAGGAGCTGAACAAGTGGCAGAACTACAGCTCCCAGTAAAAGCATGTAAACAACTAGTGACTGAGATGCCAAGTAGTAACTGGAGTAAACAAGAACCACAATACAGACAGGATCTCCCGCACACATCACCATGGGTTTTGTGGGGGAAAAAAAAGGGGGGCGGGGGGGGAAGTAGGCTAAACATGGAACATGCCAAGGGCAGTAAGGCCAACAGGCTATGGCAAACCTCCTCTACGTTTAGCAAACCTATGTTTGCCTCCCTATGGCCAGGGAGTCCTTTTTACCATTGTGCATAGATCCTCCTGATGAGGCTTCAACATCTGACCCGGCAGCTGGGGCAAGCCACCATCTCCAGCGGTACATAGACAGAGTGGTTATATTCAATCACCTTTGCTCAGTCATCCTGATGGCAAATACCCCTTCCTTGGGAAAGGGTATTTATGGCCCCCAACTTATTTTTCTTTTTGCTCCAACTGACCATATCATTCATTCTGCTGCTAAATTAAATAGCTCTCCACCAGAAATTCCCCACTCATGCAGGCACTTGCACACTGGTGGTAATTAAGTCATGCCTGAACCTTCTTGGAAATAAGCCACCAACAGTGAGTACAGAAGCTCAGGCAAGGCAGGCTCCATAGACCTCACGTCATACTGTACCTTTTTTAAACCCTTTCAGATTTTTAACATGTTTTCTAAGAATAAGTATCAGAAATGCACAGCATTAAAAGAATGCACTCTTACATCAGCTCCCTTCCAAGTAACACCGTCACCTCTTCCTGCCTGCAGCATCACCCTATCTTACAGTGCACACTAGAGATAGGCAATCACGGCCGTCAAGTTGGAGATGCAGGCTCAGCCGACGGCTTGCCATACGTCCTGCTCCAGTGGAGTAACTGCTCTGCGTTACACCGCTCCCCAGGCTGTAATTGTGCGCCGCTCTCTGCAAATCCACTTGACAGAAAGCTTCTCCTAACTACAGATGATTCAGTAATGAGTTATTTCAGCTCATCTAACTGTGGTCTGTGGTGGAAAAGTCAAGCCAAGCTATGTCACAGCTTGTGTTAATTTCCACTAATGAGAATCCCAACAGTTGCAATAAATGGATCCATCCACAAACTGAGAAATTAAATATTTGGAATTACTTCCACGAAAACAATCTTCAAACCATCGAGGAAAGAAAGTCTGCAATCCACAAAGTAAAGACCGTGCTCCAGCAGAGACATGTTTCACACAAGATGAACAGGAAAACGCATCAGCAACACAACCGGCATCAAAATATTAGAGAAGCAGTAGAAGCTGAAGTTTTAAAAGATTCCACTTGTGCACTGTGGAGACACCTGGAGAAATAAGGAGAGCTTTTCTATTTAACTAGGAAGGACTAGTCAGCCTCTACCTTGATGGGATCCTACCATAAAGCATAAAATAGATGCTAGACATTATGTTCTGGGCTTAACAAGAGTGAACTCTCCAGGGATCTACTTAAGGGGAAGGAGAGGTAGCAACTCGTGTCTCCAGCCACTAAGTCTTTTATTTTACCTTCACCTGTGCAGCTCCTCACTGGCTTCAGCCCGGACACACAGTGCTGGCGCATGCTTCCCAACCACTTGGCGGGGAGCACGGCTGCTGGGGAGTTTGGTATGAAAGCCAGAGTCCTGGATCACAGCAAGCTATATGAATGCCACCCCCGCAGAAATACCCATCTATTTTACCTCTTTGCCTCCTCCACTTCCTCATCCACTGTCTCACCATGCAGGAGGACCAGCTGAACTGGGAGCCTACGCCTAGAAGTCGCAGCACATTACGAAACACGACAGCACTCTCCACTCCAGCTGCGAGGTGCAATGCTGCTAGGAGTGAGGATGCTAATGAGAACCTGAAGGAACCAAAGTTCACCCATGATTTGTTGCCTGCTCAAGTGTGACCATAAAATGAAACCCTCACACATCAGAAGGCTGACCTCATTGTGCACTGTGTTGGACTAAATGGGTATGAGGTTCAAGGTAACATAAGTAAAACCCGTTCCACAGAGGTGGGGGATGTAGGCTAAATATAGACTACAGAGAAAGTGCTGAGTTTTTTATTGCATCTCTGTCCAAGGAGTAAATACCTTCAGTATGCTAGCTAGCACTCGTGATCTTCACTAGTGAACTTTTAACCACTTTAACTGACATTAGTTGCATTACAAAACAAAATACTCCTAGAAAAAGTGTGGATCTGTAAAAGTCAACCACTTAAGTGGTTGACTTAAGTATTATTAAGTATTCATAAGGCAAGATGCAGTGGATGAGATTGTTCACGTACTCCAAATGTGCAATGTGTATGGTAATTGGGATTTGGCACATTAAAAATAAGGTTCCAAGCAAATTTTTGCACTTTTGAAAATTCCTTCCTCACTACTTCCAGAAACTGCATATATTAAAGTCTTAAGATGCAGAAAGAGCAATAAAGCCCTTCATAGCTAGCAACTGGATTTACAGAGCAGTATATCTGATCTAATCCTGATGTCAAAGGCTCAAGCTTTCCAAACCACATTCTATTCAGACTGAAGCTTTCCAGTATTATTTTTATTTCTTTAACTTGCTCTACTTTGTTAAATTTAAGCAAAGTTAGATTTGATTATTTAGAAAAAAAAGCTCAGGGTGAAGACTGAAAAAATCTTTAACAATTTTGTCCTGGTTCTTTCTTCACATGTGGGTAGGAATCTTGATGACAAGCTTATCTGCATTACCGATGCTTGATTTAGCTGTCAGAAGCTTGATTATTTCTTCCTCCTGCATACTTTTTGTAGCATAATCATCTAAAGAGCCTCTTAAATATTCACCTGTTGATCCTCTCCACTTATTTACTTCATTAATGACATACTATCACTTTTTCACTTTTACAAGTAAATAGGCATCTGGCATTTTAAAACACCAATCCCACATTTCCTGGAGAACGCAGCCTAATTCAGGAGTTTTGCTGAGCCCTTTTAGAGTGTTTCTTTTGCATTCAACAATTACAGGTTCCTTATATCAATCCCAAAACTGGGTCATCTAAAAGCACTTATGAAGCATTTAGCAAGCACTAGCAAGCAGAATTACATCCAACCCATGCTGTTTCATGAGTAATTGAAACAGCCAGGTAGCTTAAACATACAACATTTCATCAGACTGTTGTTGAAAAGACGTTAATACTCATTTTTCCCTCAGTAGCCATGCCATTTCTTCCCCTTTACTTCATCTTCATAAATCCACTAGAGTCTAAATGCAGGAGTGGATTTAATCAGATAGCCAGCGATGCACAATTAATTCACTTTTCTCTGTGTCAGTTCATGATTTAGTGACATGATGCTGTGAGTGGCAGAAGTGGAAAAGAGAAAGGAGGAGGAAGCTGGGGGGTGGGGTGGGGGGAAGAGAGGGAGAGAAGAGTTTTTTTGTTTTAAATACAGAGAAAAAAATTCTCACCTCAGCAATAGAGTCCCTGAAGTTCCAGTTTCTAAAACTGTTTTCAGAACAATTCTTTCTACAATACAAATCACTGCCAAGGTGTTACACAGACTTGTTTATGGCACTTCCAAAGGCTGATACAAATGAACATGAGAAATGCATTCACTAACCCCTTCTATCACGGTTACGCTGCAGAACAGCTGATCTCTTCATGCTCCTCACCGAAACATTCGCTGTCATTAGAAATCAGTCCTAGTTGGGCACCTCCTCTGATAATGCCAAGACTTCTCCAGCTTATCCTCCTCTTCCAAACACTTCTACTTGGTTTCAACAAAGATTTTAGTTAAAATTTTAGATTTTGATTTATAGAGCCTCAATTTAACAGGCACAAGCACACACTTGAAAGATTTAGGAAATGTGATATTTGCCTCTTGCAAAATTCTGCTTAATACAAAATGATGTCAACTACTGCCGTCAACAGAAGTCTGGGACTTATCATGCACCTTTTCTTGACATTTGGGAGTCACCTGGTGGCTGACGATAAAATGCTGATTTATGATCTGTAGACTCTTATTTATTGGAGGGCAAAACTCCCCTTAGGCAGACATTGAGATAGCATAGCATACTTGTAATTTTCTGTAGTCTCTTGAGAAAGCATATTCTAGAAGTTGCAAAGGCAAATCTGCATAAGCTTGGCACTCTCATACGCAATTTTCATTTAAACTACGATTATAAAAGAGAATAAAATGCCATTTTAAAAGCTTGCTGTTTTCCCTAACAAAATGGATGCCGCTTTATTACAGAAACTACAATTTCTCTGTGGTTTGAAGAAGAAAACTAAGCACAAATGCCTGTTGATTCTCCCATCACTTCTGGTGCCCTACTGAGAAAACTGAGTTATTGATAAAACAGGATTTAGAGCAAGATTTGCACCACTGGAAAATTTTACTATGCTTCTGAGCAAACAATTGTCTTCTCATTGTAATAAAAAGCTTTCAGGTGTGAATGTTTCAAAGGATGCTGTGAAACAAGTTGTATAACTGTTAAGTATTTCCACAGGAAAAAAAAAAAAAGCCACCCAAAAATATTAAATCCTCTTCAGCACTGCCATTTCTCAGGTCAGTGCTGTGACCAGACTGAGCTCCACTTTCCATGCTATGTCAGAGTTTATTATTAAGTGCAAGTTATTCCTTAATAAGTAACAGCTACACTGTAATATTAAACCTCCCATAGAGTCATGTAAATGGCTAATTGCCAATTCCCCTGTTTTAATAAATCTGTTTCTATGTGGTCTGCACACTGACATACAACTAAGGTCCGGGTTGAGACTGCTTTACTTTCAGCTTTTGCCTCTCAAAGTGGCTTCTCTAATACTCAACCAGAACACTGACCCAGCACATCTGTATAGGCTTCAAGAAGCATATGGCTACACAAAACACAGAGCATGCGCTTGCTCAGTCCTTGGTGGAGGCTGGCAATGCAGCTGCAGAAGACCCTAGACACATCCCACACACCCATTATTCCATTTCTCCCACCAATGCATCCGCCTGAGTGCACACTTTATCTAGATAACAAATTGAATTGCCTTGTGATCTAATAGATCTTTTCCCCATTTCTTCCCTCACCTCTCAGAAACCCCAGTGGACACCAGGAATTAAGATACCTCCCTCCCTGTTACTTCTGTCCCACAGGTCTCCAGCTTCAGGTGGACCCAGGAGCAGGGCAGAGGAGAAGGCAACCTGAGCTGGACACAGGTGGGAGGGCAGATGATGCTGACACATCACAAGAAGAGAAGACAGGACAGGGATAACAGCAGGAAAGAATTGAAAAAATGTGGTGAGGGCCAAGTGACTAAAAGCCCTAAAAACAAATTCATGATTGATGAATCTCAATACCCCTCAGCTGCTCAGCAAACAGCTGAGAACCACACCAACCAAAGTGGGACATGATTTACTATCACCTGATATTCTGATTAGAAAGTTAACATTATGACATACCAGGAGAACACATGTTATTTGCATTACAAACTCACTAAGAGACCTTAAAATGCAGCTGTAGTAAATTGGGAAACACCAGGAAAAGCAATGTTTCTATGTATCAAAAAGTCTGCAAAGGTGACTTGGTTACAATATCCAACCAGCAACAGGTACAAGTGGACCACACAGAGGAGAAAACTTTAAGCAGAAACCACAACTAAATGCTGAAGCTAGTCCAGTTGAAAATGGAAAAAACAAGGTTTGCCTTTCTAATGCTCTCAGTGGTATATTAACTAATAGAACAGGAATTTCCTCCTCTCTACACCTTCACCTTGAGCTAGATGTCTTGTAGGAAATTGTGTATTAACAAAAGTCAGAGTTAACACCTTGGACTAGATGAAAAATGTTGGTTTGCAATATACAGAAAAATCAGAAAAGGCATCTAACACCACCATCCCGCCTTAAAGCACATGGATAAAGGATAGGAATCTACCACTGCTATTAGTTACTCTTTGTTCACCATGAACACTGAACTGCTGCGATTCAACCCTGATGACAATCTGCATAGGATTTAGTAGTGGAACTATTACTTTTCCTCCAAACTTACTTTCTCTGCAAATCAAGAACTACAGAGCATTATTCCTTATATTACATGCAAAAGCTATTCAAAACAGGAAAAATGGAAAGGCAAACATTAAAAAAATGAGTACATTCCAAAATTAGAATAGTCCAGCTTCTTCTGGATATGTTTCCTGACCTAACTGCACTCCTAGGTACCATTTCTTTCACAAAATCATACCACAGTCAGTGAATAAAACAGATAATACTCGTGCTCATATTCTCAGTGCTTGAACTGAATGCTTGAATTTTCAACCCTGATGCTCTTTTAACATAGCTAGTTTACAAAATTTGCAGCATGGCACTACATCCTCTGGGGAAGAAGAAAGGCAAAGCAAATTAAGATACAATTCTCTAAGCTAACTAGGAGCCTGAAATCAATAATAAATCTGTTACTTGACAAAGATGATTAAATGATGCTCTGCAAATTACTAGTAGCATTCCCTTCCAAATCCAATGTGGTGATAGCAGCATGATATGACAACCTTGATGGATCTCAAATGCTTTATTATTATTTATTTTTTATACCACTGGTATTCACACTGTGGCCTTCAAGTCTTGTTAAGATAGTTCACTTTTAACTGATAGCAAAAGTAGTACACTTTTGTTGGTCTCCTTTCATACTAGGCTTTTTTGAAGGAGGGTAAGACAAGGGTAGAACAATCTTTTTTTAAAAAGCACAAAGAAACAAACATAATTTATACCTGAAAGGTTGCTTTCCAAAGAATTACTTGTAGAAAAATTTAAAATAGCCTTGTCTATGAAATAAAAGTAGCATGCACTCTCTAATATTAGACTCCGGTTTTGTATCTACAATTATGGCTGGGACAGACTGTTCCATGAGCCCAGCATGTCTAAAACAACGTGTCTCATCACATCTCTTCTTTGCATCAAGCTCACCAGAACAGTCAAAATCCATGCCATCACCTACGTCGCACACAAAAGAAAACACAGCTCCTTGCTAGAACCTGGTAACTCAAGGTGTTTCACAAAAAAAAAAAAAAATCAGGGATGGTAAATTAGATAGATGAGGTGGTTCTACTGTTTGCACACCTGCAAACTGTCTTCAAAAGCAGGGTCCCAAATCTGTCTGGGTAGAAAAACCATGGAA
>VYZW01025442.1:379214-415436 GCA_013401315.1 Balaeniceps rex
TGTGTGCTCCAGTCTTCATCTAATAAGTAGCCATCCAAGCCACATTCTGCCAATTCTCACAATTTGCTTATGTCGCCCACTCTTCTTACATAGGCAGCTGCTAAATCCTCAGTGTCGACTCAACTGAAAATTACGAACCCCTTCTGGATAGCCCTGCAGGTCACTAATAATTATTCTTTGACTGTAAGAGCAGTCTTATAAAGGAGGAATTGAAAATAATTCGATGTTTTGTCATTCAAGTTTATTCTCACATTTCTGCAGTAACCCTTCTTCAATTTACTTGAAGTATACGGTAATTTTTAACTACAGGTTTGGACAACAAAAAAGCAGGATGAATCATTCTGGATATTTAAAGCCTACAATCAGACAGCTTGAGTCTCCTTGTATTTTGCTACAGTTCTCAAGCCAGAGTTTTATTTTCTACTTATCAGCAGGAACACTTTTATAGGGAGCACTAATTCATTTAAACATGCAAAACACTTGAAGATTTGGGAATTTCTTATGTTCTACAAAGCTTTAAAGGTCCTTGCTCTTCCCTCTACATTGATTTTTGCTTTCTTTGTAACTGCATACCCAGAATTAGAGGGCATTAGAGCTAAACTGGGAAGATAGCATGTGTGTATAAATATATCATGTAAAAATAATACTGGGCAGATGCATAGGAAACACCCTGCAGCACATATTATCCTTGCTTTCCTCATCACTGCATGGGCAACATATGTCTATTGGTACAGTATTTCAGAAGCCAGGACCACTCTCAGGGATAAACACAGGCCATACTGTTGGAGAGAAGATGCTCTGGGCAAGTTAGCCCTTTCACTTTAGCTGCTCTCTCACCAGCCAAGTTGTATGTTGGAACAACGCCGAAAGTAACTTTTAATTTGTACTGCCTGTAACTCACAAGATGACACAGCCACAAAATATTCAGTTTGTATAAACAGCCTTAGATCAAGCAAAGCTTGCTGGAGAGTTGTCTCAGGTTGGATAAATGCATGATAGCAATCCATGTTTCCTGCTGTTCGTTGTTTTCTTTTTTTTTTAAGCATAGCTTTGAAATATATTACAGTAGCAGCAATTTCCACACTCACATGTAACACTCCAGACTTCTGTTAACACTCAAGTGGTTGCTTTATTATGCTCCACAAAATGAGCTTCTCAAAGAATTCAAGAAATTACTGTACACACAGAAACAACAGCAACCACGTAAGAGTCAGATAAGAGTAGAATTTCAACCATGTCATCCAGTGGTCCAGTCTACAGCTACATACCTTAAAAAAAAAAGTACACAACTCCCACAGCCTGTCAGAACAATTCATGTTGATATAACAACACTGTCGTATGTCAACACACTGGCTTTTTAGATAGCAATGATGAACAGCCTGCATTGATTCAAGTGATGTAACATCGAACTGCACATCTCCAGCTTGTGAGTTCTACATCAAAATCTATCTCAAATATGAAATCCCAAATGTAGGGATTAATGATACATCCCAAAGGATTCCCAAAGTGCTGTTCCTGACCTTTACAACCATGTTAGTGGATTCCCCTTTACTCCTCCCTTATAGAACAGCTGAAATTTCTCTTGTCCTCCTTTTCTATAGCCAGAGGAGAAGAGCTGGTGATAATCCCCTCTGAATGCAGCATTTAACACCTACCTGGTAGGTGACAGGTGCTACAATGCAAGAAGATTAGCACAGCGAGGTCCTTTTATAGAGAAGCAAAGCCACCATCAGCTAAGTACAACAGCAATGGCTCTGCCTAGGCTTATCAAAGCACTTACCACCCATGTGTGCACCTGCACCTTTCACACACGCATAAACATTTATGTTAAGGGCTTGTGGGGGGATACCTATCTTCTCACAAAGGCAACAGATATATGGGATGGCCCACTCCTGGGCAGCCTGACATCCTCAGGGTAAGGATGCTGAATTCTCAACAGCAGCATCACATGAACCTTTTCAAGTCTTGCTGCTTTCACACCAGCGAACCCATGCCTGACAAGACAGTTAGGAGTCTTTTAAGAGAACTAATGGCATATAAAAACCCAATCTGAGATGGCAAGTCATGAAGTGGGAAGTAAGAGCCAAGATTAGACACAGCATCAACCAAACAGCAGGTTTTTGAATCTGCAAGGGCAAGATCAGCAAGAATCAACCAGGCAAGTATAGACAGAAATACTAAAGCATTTTCCCTGAACTTCAATCTAACCCAGAATAATTCTTACCCTGGAGTTACTTATCACCCCAACACAGACTGACTTGTGGCCCCAAGGAGTCTATAGAGGTTCTACAGAAGAAAGAGGGATGAAAGAGCAATGGAGAGAAATGGATCAAACAATCTTCTTTCTCTTCCACTTCAATTTTCTTGAACACATAGGAAGTAAAAGTCAGCTAAGCCTGCTTGTTATTCAGTTTAGCAGTCATTATCTGATTCTCTGTTATCGGTCGCAACAGCATGAGACTATACCTACATTTCTTGCCACACTCAAGATATCTTCTCAAATCTCATCTCCCAGCAACGGTAACCCATGTGATGTACCCTGTTGGTTGAGCAAGTCTTTCCTCTGAAAGAGTCAAACACAGGATAAAACACAAGGAGAGATTGTGCTTTCTTTCACTAAGACTTGGCAGAGGAAGATAGCAAAAACCATCCTCTGAAGTTCACTACAGCTCTGACCTTACTGATTTCTAAACCAACGCCAACAAAGTACAAGTTGAAACAGAGACACTCATTTTACGGGGGGGGGAAAAAACAAAAAAACAAACAGGGGATCATGATTTTAACCTTTCCAATCCAGACTGCCCTTCCCTATCTCTCTGGATGGGCTTCTTCACTTTTGTGTCAGAAGACCCCAGAGCCCATGATGTTTTACTCTTTAATGTGTTCCCCTGATTATCTCCTATTGACCAAATAAAACCAGAATACCTGCACTGTGAAAAGCAATGTTACCAGAGAACCTTTAGCATCCCATATCTCCAAAATTAGTTCTTTACATTCGTCTCCTGTGTACCTGAGGCCTTCCATGAATACAAAATTACAGCATGAGATGCCTAACCACTTGGACTTTCAGTTTCTCCCAAGTATCAAACTGGCTTCACTGCACTCCTTAAAACGTAACGTCAGCATGAAAAAACATTACACAGGAGAAGCTGTACTCTATTATGTTGAAAACTTTTGCTTTCAATTATGCTAACTACCACGGCGAAAACATGCAATTAGTAACACATCCTATAGATATTCTTAAGCAATGTGTGGCAGTGAAAAGAGAACTCAATTAGAGAGAGTAGCCCACAGCAATGAAGACTGCAGGAAAAAACTGTACCTCCACCTCAGCAACATATAAGGTTGCTGGACAGGCTTTTGCTGCAAGAAACATGGCGGAAAACAACTGGGACTGCTCCTCCAGCAGACACACTATTCCACAGTAAGAGTTGGTTTTACCAGCTCCACTTTGCAAGCACACAAATTATCCCACAACAGGGACTGTTACCACGAAGAGCTATTCCAGAACACTCCCTGGTCAACACAGACAAGTCTTAACCCAGCTTCAGCCTCAAAACCGAAACGGAAACCCAGGAACCCTAACTTGCCTGGGGAGCAGAGGTAGCTTATTCCTTAAATAAAAAAAGCCACACTACTTAAAAAAAAAAAAGTTTCCAGCAACCCATGTAAAATCCTCAACTATGTTTGGTAATCACACAAAAAACATCGTGGAAAACTTTCAAAATGTAATTCCCATTCCACACTTGAGACTGTAAACCTCCCAGATTTACCAGAGACACCAGCATTGCGCCAAGCACTGCCCAAGAGACACACGGTGCCTTCCGAGCAGAACATCAGTGAAGCAAAAGCTATTTCCACTCGCGCATAAGCTGCCACTGATCCCGGTGCGTAGACACCCTTGGAAATATTTTTGCAGGATTCTGTAAGGACAAAGAGCTGTGCAGTATTTTCTAGTCATAATATTTTACATTATACAAGGGCTCCTCAAACTGGCCTTTTTTCCTGTGTTATAAGGGTGCTCTCATGAGCTGCTTAAGTGATCAAACAAGCACTAAAGACTGCAAGCAAACAGACCACAGCATGAACAAGCAATGCCTACTTCAGAACAGAGAAGCAAGACATTCACTTATCCCTGATGAATTATGAAATACAGAATGCTTCCTTAAAATTTTTAACATTAAGATACAATACATCAGGTTTTTTCTTCCCATTATACAGACAGTTGGAGACTCAAGCAAGACATTTCAGGTCAATTGGTATGGCAGTTGACGTCACCAAAATCTAGGACCAACGTGTCCAACCCATGGTCACTGACATACAGTGCTGCTCTCATGTTGCTCACGAGATGGGCAGAGGGGCTGCTTTTGCCTGGCAGAAGCACCATGCTGGCACACTGTAATCCTAAAGGCCAAGGAAGCCAAACCCGCAGCAGAAAGGGGCAGCAAGCCAGCGGGGCCCATGTTGTTGACGTCCTTGCTTTGTTCTAGGAAACATTCAACACTTCACCAGAAGAATGGTGGGACCCTGTGGAACAACTCATCTTGCATTTCTTTCCCTGAGTTCCACGAGTCTTACAGCTCTTTTGCCAGAGACAGATTTGATCTGTCACTCATAGGATCCAGGAAACCAGGGAAGTGCTAGTTTACAAGGTACTGACCTGTAAGTGCTTTATCTGCTTATCTTTGGACATCCAAATATCTCATTGCTCTCCATTTCTTATTTCCATTTTCTTCCTGCTGCCGCAGTGATGGTCTCAGGTTGCATCCCAACAACAGTTGTGCCAGGAATGATGTTATCCTCCTTCAGCCCACCCCAAGACACCACTGTGAGGGTCATGTGTCAATGGAGGTTCTTATGAGTATCCCCCATGTCAGTTCAGATTGACACAACACTCAAATTAGCAGATCTGCCAGCAAAACTGAAGGCAAGAGAAAACTACTAAAAGAAGCGGAAGAAGTTTTGGGTTGGGCTGGTTTTGTTTGTGTGGGGGTTTTTTGTTTGTTTTTGGTTTTGTGGGTTTGGTGCTTGGTTTTTTGGGGGTTTTTTTGTTTTTTGTTTTTTTAAAGACAGACATTTAATACACCTGATCAGCCAACCATGCAGAGAGGTTCTCCTGCTCCACGTAGCGGTTGCAGACACGTTTAGGAGAGGACTTAACGTACGCTCTTTCAAACCAACCCAGTTCTGTGCAGACCAACCACGCCCCATATTTTAAGTCAAATCTTTTCCAAATAAGGCAAAATAAATCAAAATGGACTTATCCACACCAGCAAATTGTATTAGGTTAATTATCAAGAAAGAAACTAACATACCTAGTACCAGGCAGAGATTTAAGACACCTTGGTTTCATTCTCAGCTCAGCTGAAAACTCACTGTCAAGTTATTTAATCCACCAGATTCCCTGTTTCCACGTATAAGAAGTGGGGCTTTTACTGTCCTACTTCCACAGGAATTTACTAAGGATAAAAATCTATCAATAACTGCAAGTCTCTTACAGCAGCAATACAGGCTGTTATATCTAAGTACCTGGGTGGACACCTGGACAGACATGGACTTGTGCAACATCTTCACGTGAAAGCAACAATTGCACATCTTTTAAGGCAATCAGAAGGGGCTGTTTCAGGGCTGCAAAGTTCCACCCAGAAACAAGACAAGCCTTTTGGCTACATTTAACCACCAGTCAGAAAGACAAGGAGAATAATTCCCTAACAAACAGCAACACTAACTCAAATTTTAGGAGACCCCACTAGCCCATCGAAGTATTGAGGAGCAGAGAAACAGCTAGAAAGTTTCCCCAGTTTTCAGAAAAAGGTTAAAGTGTAGAGTTGCACTAGGGTTTCACTACAGTAACTACAAAACACAGACTATTCTCCCTTGCAACATTTGATGTCATCCAATGCAAAATGGAGTCCCTTAGTTTTTGTTAAGGGTTGCTCACATAACAACTGAGAAGAACCAGAGGGGCACCATGCCCCCCAGGCTCAGGACACACCATCTGCCAAATGCTGGTAAGAACTGGTAAGCCTCCCTCACAGTTGCTTGCGGCCACTGCTCCCCCAAGACCATCTGACCACTTGTTGGACCAACCGGTCCAGAAGACAGGACGAAGGCCCAAGAGCAAGAAACCCCACGTTCTGTTTCCCCAGCTTCAGTAATAAGGACCTTCCTGCTCACACAATAGCTCTTTATTAAAGCCACGAGTGGGCAGCTTTCTGTAATGAGTGCCATTTCAAAGAGGATATGCTAACCAGAAACAAGACACTCTCGTTCCAGAGAAAGAATTTCTGCACATTTAATTAATCAGAAACGACTACTGTGCTTACGCCCTACCTTAATCTGCATTCACTTCAAGCATAAACAAGACCCAGCTTTCCAAATTAGCACAGGCAAACATGGCAAGCATCTCTGGACATCAGTTTCTTGAAAATACTTGCCCAGCTCGCCACAGGGATGTTATGAGTCTAAACTAGTCTGTAATATGCACCTAGATCTTTTGATAAAAGCTGCTTCAGAAGTTATATTAAAAATATTAACTAGCAACTTTAATAACCATGCAGACCAACTCAAATCTTCCTAAAGGATCTTCCTTTCCATTGTGAATTTTAACTATGTACATTTCTTGCTTTTTCTTTTATTTGGTAATTTTCAAAGCTAAAGAAATTAGAGACTACCATAATGTCGTTAGTTTTTACATACACAGCACCACACACAGCACGTAACGTAGCACGCTCAAATGCATTAACAACATCAAAATCTCTGACACCCACCAGTAATAAATGACCAAGACCATAAGTTCTGAAACAGCAAGGTGTACCAACAATGTGAATTACAGCAATCATGACTGCAGGTTTTTTCAGTATATAATTCAAGTTACTTTGATCTATATACACACTTATCTTAGTTTTATAAAAAAATCAAAGAAAAAAGAAATCAAAGAAAATAATAATGTCATGTTTGTACAAGACCTCTCTCTATTTTCTTGCCAACATAATTTCTATTGCTATCAGTTGTCAAGTGGATTAACAGTTACTATATACTCGCTTTTCTTACCATTGCTGTCTGAGGGCCATGCCTGTTATAAATAATCACCAGCCAGAGCCCTTGTATTTTATCTTTAATCATGTGTATTATCCTTTTTATAAAATATTATTTGCTTAAACACTTAAGTATTTCAAGTTTGTTCCCTTTCGTAAGAAAGCAAATTAAGTGAAATCTTGGCAGAGGAAAGGGACCTTTAATAAACATCTGATTTGCTGCTGGATGGTGTTTCAGATATATTTAAAATACATCATGTTTTGCTGACACCTCCCTGAACAGTTGCTGGTATAAAGCCCAGCGAGAGAGTGACTATGGCAACAGCAATAGGATATTTATGTATCTGTGTATATGTGTGCATGTGTGTGCTTACCTATATACACTCACATACACACACACACACAACACCCTGAATTGGTTACGATGATCCTCAAGATTTTCTTTGCTCTCATTTTCACAGGAACAGGTAACCATTTCTAAACGAAAGGGCTGAGGTGGCAGCAGCAAGTTTTATATGATGAAAATCTTCCAAGAGAGAAGCCTAGAAACCTATCAACATTTACAGAGTGTACACAAACACATGCTCACTTCAGAATGCTTTAGCTATAACCAAAAAGAAACCCAAACGTATGCAGGCACAGATTCAGTGGCACCATCAAAACAAGAGGCACTTCATTTTCAGGATTTTTTTTTTTTTTTTTTTTAATTTGGCTTTTTACCCACAGTACTAGCGACTCACTGGAGCATGCACACTATTTTAAAAGAGATCAGCCTCTCCTCTCCTTCACCGATAGTCCCATTCCTCCTCCTCTTCAAACACGAAATGTGCAAAAGTTCCTTTACTCTGCAAATTAAATAGCTACACACTGAGCTCAAATTGTTATTTCTGGTATTAATTTCTGTCTCCTGACAGATCCCGATAGGTGATGCAGGAAATTCGAGGTAACAAAGGCTTCTGTTTGCAGCAATAAAGGACTCTCAGCCAGGGGGGAAAAAAAGGGATCAGAATAAAAGGCTAATATACGAAGCCTACATACACTACAGAATATGTGTTGAGTCCAGCATGCAAAAAGTCTAGCAGATTCAAAGTAGTATTAAGAAGCGTTAATCCTTTTACCTCTGAGCTATTCATGAGCAATATGCAAAGCTGTTCTTATGGCGTCGCGTTTGCAATGCTCCAGTTATGCTTGCATCAGCATTTCCATTGTGAACCCTGCTTTCAGAGATTTTTTACTTTGCCAAGTTTTAGTCTGGAACAATTTTACTACAAGCCTGTGAGATTTTAGTCCAGGATTAGGATTTAAGTCTGGTGAAGAAACATTTGGACAAAATCTGCTTGGCTGTTCTATTTATTAGAGTGCAAAGTTAATCCTTCCAAGTTACTGGACTGGAAAATACTCAAAAATATAATTTTTTTTCCAGCTTAGAAAAAGAAAACGGAAGATTTACTCTCCCCAAGAATTCCTTGTCCCCAAATCTCTACAATTACAGAACAGATGAAGGTTACAGACCACAAAACTAAGGTACAATTGAAACATGCCTTCCTTTGTCAGGCATTTTTTTTTTCTTTTACAGATGCAACATGGGCGCCAGGAAGCGCAGGAGGGAAGAAGCATTCCACTGTGGGTTGCAGGTGAAAGGTGGACACTTAAATCACAAGCTAAGCATTAACAAGGACAAGACAAACCCACAGCATTTCAAAAATCCAGAAATTGTGCCACATTCCTAAGCAATGTAAATCACAAATGTTAAATATCACTACATAACTTATCAGGTATAAGATGTTCATTCACAGCATTGGTGGGCACATGTTCTAACTGGCTACCCTACAAAAATTCATACAAAAATCAACATAGCAAGTATTTGAAGAGAGATGAGCTCCCTAGATCAGACAGAAAATGTTTGCTGTGTCCATACCATTTTCCTAAAGCCACCTGTGTTGCCCCTCAGTTCTCAAGCCATGGGATTTGCTGACCTGGTTGCAGGAGTTCAGAGTCACTTAGCTTTCAAGTCTCATGTTCAGTAATATGCGTGTTAGCTGCATGTCTAACACCCAGTAACACACAACCACCACGCGTTTTGCAGGCACTCAGCAGTGTGCACGGCTGGGGCCACTGGCCACATTGCCTGCAGCGCTGGTTCTTCATCAACACTTCTGCATCTGCTCCACGATCACTATTGCACAACCCAGTGAGCTGAAGCTTCGGTTCCTGCACAACTTGACAATATGGACTGATGATTGCAAGAAAGCCCTCCTTGATGCAGCTAAAGAACAGCTGTAGTTCACAGAAAAGCTTTGGTTAATTAAAACCAAGGCAAAATTTCCAAATAATGTCCTTTTGTGAGCTTTCTGGATAGCATCCACCGCACAACCCCCCAGTAAACCTAAGGGAATTAACACTTGGAGCTTCTCTCTGAAATACCTACATGGCATGGTCCTGCATACATGATATACATCTACATTCAAGCAGAGCGCTAAATGTTTGCAGGTAACGTGAAGTTTTCTTCCATATCAAAATCTCCCTTACCAACTAGGCTTCCTAACAAAGTTTTCTGCCATGCCTAAATCAACCCTCCTACCTGGGTTTTGTATCACTATATAAGCTGCCTACTGTAAACCGGCTAAATCATTTCAAGAGGTAAATCCTTACCATATGACTGCTGAAATACAAAGATTATCTAAGAAGCAAACGATGGAGAACACATTTTCAGTGATGATAAGCCACAAAACATAACGCTAATTTCAGGTATCACACCAGATGCATTCTTCACCTTTTGACCAGACTTTACATACCAAACACCTACAAAAAAAAATTACCAACCAATACTTTATCCCGTTTACTTCAACAGTATATATATGATTGGGTTTTTAAAAAGGTGACAAACAGAATGGACTTCTCTCCTATTATTTAAATCACCAGTTTTAATTTGTGTCTGCTTTTGTGCTTTCCAGCTATTTTCCTAAAGAAATGCTGTTTCTTATTGATTGCTTGATACCAGTGAGTATTAATTTGCTTCTAACCCTACAGTTCACACTTTAAAAAAAGTAGTCATACGGTTAAAGTATCCACATAAATTGTATTACCTGTTCATGTGTATGTACATGCATGTATGTGTATAGGCACACACACTTTTTTAGCTTTAGATCTGACACCAAGCATAATTTCCCTTTCTTGTTTACTAACTACATTTTTTTCTTTTGACTTGTTCCAGCTGAGTTTGGATGGAAACTGAGCTCAAAAGTATGCAAGTGTGACTCTTAAAAGATTTAAGTCTTTCAAAGTATTCACATGAAATGGAAAAGGTTTATCTGATCATATTTTTAAATCCATCAGGTTTAAACTAAAGATCTATCTACCATACATCAAAACAGTCTCATCATCTTTCAAAAAAATTTTTATTCATATACAGTAGAAAATGAACATTCCATCTTGTACAAGAAAAATAAATCTTTCAGTTGCTTAACAGTGTATGAATGAGGCCACAAATGGAATTCACTAAATAAACCAGGGCAATACTGTTTTGTCTGCAGATGTAGCGTGAGCTACAGCTGATTTAAAGTTTCTACTAACTCTAAGTCCAGGTGGTAAACAAACACCTTCATAAGTTCCGCAATTTGATTATTTTTTTAAGTACTGGAAGCAAAAATACAATGCTTGGGAAAAAAAAAATTTCAGGCCTTAAAGCAAGGCAAAATTTTCCATGCAGTTAAAAAGTAATCTGAGGTCCATTTAATTTAACTGAAAAACTCCATTTTTTCCTAATTTAACGAAAACGTGCTAGTTTTCACTGACTCTTGAAAGAGCAGAGTTCAGCTTCCAAGCTTCCCCCCAGCACAGCAGGTCGGTGCCAGTGCAACTTGTGTATCCTCCTGCAGGAGAGGCAATACAGCCTTCTCCTATCTGTCGCAACCCTTTCTTTTGTTACTTCTATGTTTTCATAACTGGGTGGTGAAAAAAGGGTAACTACAAACAGCACAACGCTCACGGTCACTTTTAGCTTGTGAGGTCAGCCAGAAAGCCCCTGGGGGCTGTACTTCGGGCCAAAGAAACAAAAAGTTTTTAACTTGCAGCTACAAAGCGCCAAGCTTCACACAAGAAACCACAGAGAACGAAAATTTTGAACACTTATGTTCATTTTGATGCAGAAGTGGAGATGACCATCTAAAGTCCTCCTAGTCTTGAAACAGGTAGGCACAAAGACAGGGAGAAAAACTCCTTCAGAAAGCATAGCTCCAAAGAAGCGTGACTGTAACTACCAAGCCCATGATGTGGTTTGAAGAATGGCTGAAGGACTAAAATAGTTAGCTATGCTACATGCCAACAAATACGTTCAGTACATTGCCACAGGGATTAAAATTTTGTCTGGCTGTATTAAGTATCTTATTTAATATAAAGATGGGAATAAACCTTGCAATTACATTTTCTGAGAGAGTCTACAAAATGGAAAGCTACCATCAGAGACTACGATATTATATATTATGGCAGGAAAGAAAGAAAAAAAAAAAATGTATCACTTTCAACCTGGAAAAACACAAGGATAAAAAAATAATCCTACGCATGTATCCAATAAGAGGCAGTAACCCAGAAAGCAGCAGAAGCAAGAGATACAAATGAGATACAAAAGATACAAATGAGAATTGCAATGAAATATATTATGAATAAGAGAGACAATGGGACTTAAGTAATTATCAAACAAAATCTGAGCTACAAAAGACAAAGGCTAAAGAAGCAGTTTTACCCAACTACAGAGGAATAGGGCTGCAGGACTGGGTGGTGGAGACGACAAAACGTTCCCAGACCAAACACCAGCACGCTCAGAGCGCAGACACCACGCTCAGAAGGGTTTCAGTTAGATTGGCTTCTCGTTGATTAACACACACAAAAAAAAAATTAGGCAGCAACTGCCCACAAAGCATGGCATGTAATAGACCTGTGAGAGATCTCCCAAGAAGGGAAACTGTCCTTAATTGGCTCCTACCAACAAGAGCAAGTTACTGGTGATGCAAGAAAATAAAAGTTTTGGCGCCGAATAATTATATGGATTTGGTACACAGGTGAACTGGGAACTACCGTTCAAGGCGTCCCTCAGAGTCCTGGCGTTTCATTTCAGGAACAAAAGCCGTGTGGCATTAAAAGCAGAATAAGGTCAGGTGGAAGAAAGGATTATGAGTTTGGAACGACCTCGTGAGATCTACAGAATAACCCAGAAGTTTACTAAGTCCAGGCCTTCTCAAAGGCAAGGATGCAAGAACTGAGATGTGATCAATGTGGGCTCCAGCTAGACTACACCAAGATTTGCGTCTCAATAAGCCTCTGTACTGGAGAAGAGGAGGAGGAGGAGGAGAAGGACACCCTAACAAGAATTACCCAGCCAGTTACAGCCTGCAGGGAAAGATAAGCACAGCATAAAAGCAAAACGAGCTAATGCTTTGTGGCCATTACAAGGATAGGCTGGACCATTAATAAATGATGAAGGAGGAGGAATTAAAAACTCAAGTAGCTTGCTACACTGACCACCTTTTAAAATCTAAAAGGGAAAATAAAGGAAAGACTGAACAATTAGAATGTAATTATGAACTTATAAAACATTTTTATATATATACACACACACATATATATACCCACACACAGATACTTAGCTGTGACAAGTATGAACACCACCACAAAGAAACTCAAGATTTCAGACATCTACAGTGAGAAACATACGGACTCAAACACAGAGGAAATCAAAATTATGATGGACAGCTATTCTCAGCAAGCAATCCTGGCAATACCCACTATTGCAGTTCCACGCTTTTATCTGTATTACCTCAGTAAAGTACCAATTGATAGCCATTACAAATGGGCATTAATAATTACAAGTAAAAGCCTTAGGAAATGCAGACATACATATCAGAACCACTCCGTAATATCATTTATTCCAAGGAGTTGAGCCTGTGAAGACAAATTAGCAAATAAACTTAGTAGATATAGCCACTAACTCCCTTACAACATGGAATATCTATAGATGAAAGCCATATTTAGACCTCAACTTCACAGAGGAAAACACACATGAAAATTGCTGTCATACAAGCAAGCAAATTTTACTTCTCCCAAAAAAACAGCCTTATTAAGATAGGAGAAACCAGCCCCTAAGACTCCTGGAAGGTGATTATCTGCTTTCAACCAAAATAAAAAATGGGGTTTATAAAATATGCGCAAAATCTGATGCAGCCCATCACTTTTTTAGAGAATTGTAGTTTGTTGATAGCAAGCACACAGTAGATAAAATACACCTGGATGTCAGTAAACCATTTGACTGTATCAAATGATAGTTTCAAAATTATTTAAGAAACCAGTTTTGGTGCAGATGGAACACTGTACAAAAAAACATAAACAAAAGAAAATGAAAATCATATACTGAATCTTTGAAAGTATCTCTCAAGGATACAGGAAACTTTCTTATATATTCTCTTACTTTAAAAAAATCTTAGTTAATGATGCAGAACAGGAGTAAAACGTGTGTTCTTGAAATCTGTGGATGATACTAAATTTAGGAGTTGCAAGCCCCAGCGAGAACAGAGCAAGTTGAGAAGCAGGCAATTAAAAATAAGGTTCTCCTTGGGAAAGTGCAGCGAAGACATCCAACAGGAAAATAATCTGAGAGAAATATTCAGTGGGAGTGACAAACTGAGGAGCCAAGAAATTCTTACAAGGTTTGCAGTGTGATCTGGTAGCAAGAAAGATTAATGAAACCTTGGCTACACATGCAAAAAAAAAATGCCACATCAAGCAAGAGAGAAGCAACAGCTAAACATGCCCACTTTGGGTAGCAAGCAGTATAGAAAAAATAATCACAGAAGTCTGCAGTATTAAAATGGATGCAAATACCACGGGAAGAGACAGGTCTTATTCAGACTAGTATGTGGTAGTAGGTGGACACATTTAAAAAGAAAGGAAAATAGGGATAAGTGTCTGAAAGCTTCCTTATAACAGCCTTTCTAAAGCCCCAATATTACAAACAGACCCACGAGAGAGACTTAAATGACCATTTAAGAAGAGTTCGCTCCCACAAATGAGATTAGTAGCAGAAAGCTGAAGACATGCTGAAGGGTCTCCCGCAGGAAATACCACGGGCTTGTTCTGCGAACACCTCTGCATGGACCTGGCAAGGCAGGAATATAAATAGTGAAAAGCAATCGTACACTGGGGCCAAACAATGAGTCCAGGTAGCTCTCAAGTTGGCCGAACGTCATGAATTTCTCAGCAAATGATTAGGTAAATATTTACTTTCTTCCAAGCACAATTTTCATAACAGAAATGTATCGAGGAAGAGGAAGGTAAACCTCCTCTTGTTTGCAGAACCCACGAGCAGTAAACAAAGAAAAGAAATACCATACATGCAGTGTTAAAATTTGTCATTATTTTTCAGCTTTTTTAATTAACTGTTTTATCTTAACGCAGCATGTATTTCTAGCTTTCTTTAAGAAAAGCAAAGCAAAGAAACACAAGCTTAGTGGTACTGCACCTCCCGGCGGGTGGCTGGCTTTGAAGTTCACTCATCACTGGGACGGAGGCTGAAAAACCGAGCAGGCACAAAACCTGCTCCTCCTACAGTGTCAAGGATCTGTCCTCTCCATGCAAAATCCCCATTTTTCCCTGCACAGCTCGAACACTGATACATACCAATAAACATGAATGCCAAAGAACTGCTCAAAACAGAATACTACTATCCTGGCATTCAGTATCAGGCATGTCACAGGACTTTGTCTACCTAGGTGTAAACTTGAGAGGGCAAGAGCTCTGGTTTTCTTTCGTAGCTGTAGCATACCAAGTTCAGCCAAGATTTTTAAAGGAAAAATGTAGAGTGTAACTGAAAGCCAGACTATCTGAGCCACTGTGTCTGCTTTGTTTTCTCATTCCTTTCCGCGGTGCTTGACTAGCCAGCCTGCGTACAGCCAGCCTGTCTCCCCACAGTACGGATCATTTCATGAGCATGCATTATTCAGAGAACAGCACTGCAAGTGTATTTAGACACTGAGATTTTAGAACTCAGTAATACCAGAACTTTTAAATAACTTTGCCAAGTGATGTTTATTGAACACTCCTATTGCAATGCAACAGAGGTTGTTACATCGGCTTGGCACAAACAGTGCCGCAATCCAGTGATCTCATGGCTGGTGATTTTCTCAAATACAAGATGGTTTTCAGGTTACTTGTGCACGAGAGAGAAGAGGAACTAACATAAGGGTGGCAACTTTGCCAGAAATATTCCAGTCTCCACTGAGAATTAGACACTAGTTCTAAATATGTTATTTTGAACTGTGGATTAGACCAAAGATTTTAAAGAAATATGTATTTTCCCCTACTGACATACCCATTTAAAGACCACTTTGCTGTCCTGCAATCACAAAAATCAGGATTTTTTTTTTTTTTTTACATATATATTTTCATCCAAACTTTTAATAATAGCTGCAGTTAAGGTAAATCTGTACTATTCCATTTTGTCATTTGTGGATCTGACACATGGGTTTTCAAGATGGACATAACGATGTATCAACCACACAAATTTCAAGTCCTCTGTTTTCTCCTGTCCTTTCTGTTCAATCATCACTTGCTCTGACAGTTTTTGCCAGGGTTACTGCAACCTCAGTTCTGCCTGGCACATTGAGTTTTCGCCATCACATTTCCCAAGGTTAAACCTCAAGGTTTAAAAACAGTTTTTTCCTCCGAGATGACCTTCGGCAATCGCCCCAGTTCTGAGAAATGAATGAAGTGCTCCCAAAACAAAGCAGATTTTAGTAGTAACTTGTAGCTAAAAAGAACCTGTGTGACCTGCTTTAGAGACAGAGACTGCTAAAAATACTGCTGGCTGAGCAAGACTTTTGGACAGACTTTTGGGATCATGGTAATTGGGTGATTCCTTCCGGATTAACAATATACAAGATTTTTGCTTACCATCTAAAATATTTTCATTCAAGGGTATGAAACTATCAAGTAAGGGTAGCTAGACCTTTTAATACAGTAGTTTACACAGGATATAGGATTGATTTTAAGGGACCTGACCTAATGTCCACAGAAGTCAAGAAGAAACTCTGCACCAACTCAGCATAAGTCACACCAGATACCAATATTAACCTAAATATTAAAATCCATTACAGTTATACCTGCAGATAAAAAGCCTATCAAATAGTCGACACAATCTGCCAGTTTCCCACAGGAAGGCTATGTCCTCTAACTAATTTTTACTTGCATAGTAGTCTATGAAGTGCTGATCTCACAGAGGCGTGCAAGATGTCCAGCCTCAGAGGATGCTACGAGCAAGGCAGGATCAGCCTTGAAGCCCACTCAGGCACCACCAACCTGTTACAGAGACATTGCTGGGCTTGAGGGAAGATGCAAGAACCTCCAACAGAGAAAACACTGCATAGGTCAGTTTAAGCGTCATCCTAGTCTTAACAGTTAGGGATTGCTTAAAAAAAAAAAAAAAAAAAGGCAAAGTATGGCATTCTGTTTCTTCTTTAAATGTTTTCAGAGATCCCAATACCCGTATAAATATCTCCAATACCAGTATAAATATCTAACCCTTTTCTGAACTTCAAAAACTGACCTCCCATACAAATGCCTGCTACGGTCTTCCTGCACGCACTGTAAAAAGGGTTTTCATTTCACTCATCTTGAACTGACCGATTTCGAAGTGTTTCAGATTTCCTTTCTATCTCACAAGTACAGTCTCCTGACCCAGATTCCCTAAAAAATTTATTACATTCTAGACTTCTTATGCCTCTTCCGGTTTGCCTTTTTTTGATGCAAAACAGTTCAGCTTCTCTTCATGTGAAATCTTCCCAGCCACAGATGATCATTGTCCACCTTTCCTGGCATCTCTTTTAATTCCTTATGTAGAGCTCCTAAATAAAATTCAAATAGCATTTTATCATTTACTTACAGAGTATTACTGGAGTTTGAGATCTGAAGAACTTCTGTTTCAACGGAAGTATTTTTGGCCCATTTGGAGGGATATCAAATGATATTTTTATTACTTTAAAAATTAGTAACATTGATTGAATTACCCTGAGTCAGTCTTCGTATTGATAAAATCAAAAAGTTATCCAGGACACAGTTTCAGATAGATTAAACTGCTCCACGTGGCTTAAGACATTGCTTATATTGTTGCCTGCAACATGTGTTTGCAAGCATTTCAAGTACTATAAATATTTTGCATCATGCTGTGAATGAGTCAAAAGCTGCTTTCCAGGCTAAAATAAAAAAATACACAATTGGGCAATGTTTCACTTCCCACAGCAGTCTACAGCAAATCATTAGCAGCTACAATAGTCTTTGGAATGAACAATACAGGTGAAAGGGGCAGCCATGAAACCCTGTGTACAAGCACTGCAACTGCAACTCCATGGACCAGGGAAAGCAGCATACCTGATGTAGAACCACTGAGCGAGAACATAACTACCAACCCAAGGTACCAGATGTGTAGCCCGCAATTACGTTCACAAGCTGGGCAACCACCAAGCACCGGAGGAGAGACCTCCTTAGATTTACCAGCACTGATTCTGCATGCGCACACACGAAGGCATGGTGTGAGGGGCTGGGACTGGAGTACACCTTCCAATCCTGGTCCCCCCAGCAAGCCCAGGAGGACAAATGAACATGTGTGGTCTGCACATCTTCAAGGACTCCACTCCCAGGCAAGTAACCTCTGTTCCCATCTTTAAGCAGAAGTCAAAACGCTCATTAGAGCTGCAGGTGTCTGCAAGCAGCAAAACACACACACACAACTCCAAGGCCCCAGAAGTCATGTATTTCAGGGGAATAAAGATTCAGCATAGCCCCGCCAAGCGCAGCCTCATGCCAAGGCGCTCTGCCAGCAGCTCCATGCCCAGGATGGGGCAAGCGGAGCTCTCACTGGCTGTTCTTCAGCATCATGAGAAATACCCCTGCACAAAGCACAGGTGGAGAATGCCCTCCCAACCACATCATGTGGGTTGCTGCTTCCCAACACAGCCCCAAAGCACATGCTGTTGTCCACTGTGAGAGCTGCTGGCTGTCATTGCACTGGAGCTCTACACCACCAGGACAACCAACCTTGAGGTTCACCCACAGGGTCTGGTTGCCCGGACAAGCAAAGCCCTCCTGACGTCTTGGGTACAGCAGGCAGCTTCTGCTCTGAAGCACAAGGTGCACAAAGGAAAACAGGTTCATCAGTCTGTTCCAATGAAAGTCAGTCCTGGCCTCGAGGAGAGAGAGGCTTGGGACAACCCCTGATCTGGAGAAAAGACTGACTCTCCTCCAGGTGCAGACCTCTCCCAGGCTCCCAGCTAAGGAGTTTGCTGCTTAAGGCCACAATCTCCATGGGGTAAACCCCGAGCACAATGCTTCACAGAGACACAGCATGACCAAAGTCATGCCCCACCAGCATGAACAGGGGAAACACCTTTAACCATATCCAGTGAGAGCTGAGGACAACGGGACAAGCACAGACCCGCACACGGAGTCCTGGCAGGCTGATAACCACCGCCAGGCAAACTGTCACCAAGCTCAAGGAAATGTCAGTTTCTTCCATGCACCCCAGGAGAAAAGGCACCCCAGGAGAAAAGGGACTGAAGACCATTAAACACATTTGGAAAACATCCAAAACACCACAATGATCCTGAAAGAACAAAGATCTCATCAGAAATCTGTTCAAATCTGCCCTCAATAAAATGCAGGTAAAGTTTGGATTTAATTGTCCTTTCTGGCAGTGCACCAAGGAGTAAAATAAAGGCAGCTCTCGGGCAATGTGGAAGAAATGACTGTATTACAAATCACTCGTCACAAACCAGTTCCCTAGATGAGGAAATAAGCCAGTGCAAATCCCAGGTAAAAAATCAAGTTGAGGACCCATGACTGATGCCTGAGCACACCATGACTCCAGGCCACATTGTCTGCAAAAAGTAACTCCTGATAGGGTGCCTGTGGAAGAAGTTTAGGGAGCAATCTCTCCTCAAAATAGACAGTTGTCAAAGTCACAGTATGAGCCGCTCCCTTCATTGAATAGTTTAAATTTTGCAAAGCTTTTGTGACTATGACCAAAATAATTAAAAAATGTGCATCAAGAAAATGTTTTTATTTTCCACCACTAAACAAATTTCCATTTATGTAGCCTTTTACCTACATTAATATCCACAATCCTAACACACACATGCCAAGAGCTAAACAAAACGTGTTCTTTTTCTACAGTCATCTTCTATCACCAGTCCTGCCTACATGCATACTGACGTTTTCAAAATCCATCATAAAAGTTACGAATGTTTCTCCCATAATAGAACATCTTCCTCCATAAACTACGCACTAATGGAACTAATTTTTTAAAGAAGAAATAAGATTAGGATTTCAAATAACATTTTAGTAAAGATTTTAAAAACTAGACCACCAGAAAAAGAAGTTGAGAAAAATTATTTAACAGCATCACTCCAGAAGGAGCTTTACTGCATAACTGTAGTGAATAGGGAAGCTATTAATGATCTTCAGCTAGTTAGACACACTGAATTAGCACTGTTTTAAAAACGAATTGTAAAGCTTTCTGAAAAAAGCAAAATCTAAGTTTGTAAGAATCCAAAACACTACAGAAGTCTTGAAAAGTAGGTCACAGATACGCCTATTTACACAGCCTTGCAAAAGCAGGGAAATTTTCTAGTCCTGTATAAAGTGCTACTGACCTGCCCATACTAAAATGATCATGGGAAGAAAGTCTACATGACATTTCACTGGCCTGTCCATGAAAGAAAAATTATTTTGACACGTAGCACTAGATAGAAGCAGTAGAGCAAATCTCTTTTGATATAGGTAAGGTAGAAATCTGCCTAGAAAGATGAAGATATTTGCAGAATGGCTGGAAGTCATTAATATTGTATTATATTTTTTAAAAATAAACACATTTTTTCCATCAATCCGGAGTGTTAGTTCTCTTAGAAGAATTCAAACACAAATCTTTATCCTCCACCGTTACTGCTCATAGATGTCTATGACATTCACAAGGTAACTCCCTTCAACTAAAAGCAGATCTCCCTCTCATTTTGTATAGTGGCCTTTTTTTGCTTCTTATCCAATAAAAATAAAAAGCCCTGAAGATCACAGCTTCTCACAGCCTTTTGGGGGGTCTGATGTCAAAAGGAGGAGGCATAAGGCATGATTTGTCTGTTTTTAAAATAAACGGACACATTTGCAAACATTACTCTTTCACACACACTAATAATGTGTTAAGACCTTGATCAGCATTTTGTACACAAAAGCACTCATTCTAACAGAACAGAAAACAATTCACTTTCACAGAAGCAGAAGAAGAATTGGCTTTTGCTACTCCCTGGGCAAGCACCATCTCCACATCACCCACAGAAGCCAAGGAAGAAACTGCTCCAGCTCCAATTCCCACCCCCTTCCCTTTCTCAAGTCATTTTTGGAAAACACTTCCTAATCTTTCTCTCAATGTAAAAGTGAGTAAATAACTTCTGCCCACCTGCATGCTTAGGTGCCCTCTTCACTCCAGAGCACCCCAAGGTTACCAGGCAGGCAACAACACTGATTAGATGTTTCTGATGGCAAGGAGAGTCGCAGTCTCTACCACATTGTGGGAAGCAGCTCCACACTTACATCAGCAGCAGTCTGGTTTTGCAAGGGAGGTTACCACCACTGCAAAAGGGACTGCTCGTGCCTGTTTGGGTGCTGCTGCCATTTACCCGATACTGGCATCAAGCCCTACTTAAGCACCTCTTATGATCTTCTTAAGCCCGCTAAAAACTGTGAAGACTGCACAGAATTTAATAGTTTTCTTTTGTATTACTGAGCTGGAGCCTTCCGCAAGTTGCTTTAACAATCACCAAAGTCAGTGTAAGCAAGGGAAGACTGTGCCGCCGGGAGACGGGTGGGCTGTGCCCTGAGACGTCTGAGTTATCTCATGGCTTGCTAGTGGTAAAAAGGAGAATGCCTCGCTCCCTTCTTTTGGGCTGTGCAGTCCCATCCCCTTGGGCATTTGCAGCACCTATGAACGGCTTTAATCCACAAACCTGCAGAAAGCTATTCAGCTCTTCCCCTCACCCCTGAAGTTGTTTTTCTGCTGCTTCAGTGAAATGGCCCAATACCAACATAGCATAAAGTAAGCCACAGCAACTGGGAACGGGAATGGGAAAGCACCAACTCCCCCTTCTTGCTTTCAGCTTTTGCCAGCTGCAGCTTATCTATTCATTGCTCTTGCTCAAGAAAGTAAGTTCCACAGAAAAGGCTTTACTGCAGAGGGCTTGCCCTGTTAAGCAAACTGGGGACACAAAGTTCATGGAGGTCAAGGCAAAGCACACGGCACAAACGTAAAAATGGATGTGCTGGGTCACACCACAGGTCCTGCTAGCCTAATACCGTCTCTAACACAGCCTGTAAGCACAGGGCTAGAGAAGAGCAAGAATAGGATGAGCACATCTGCTCTTCCCCCGAGCATCTTTGTAGCCTTCATTACTTTCACTGGTAGGGAATTCCTTAGACTGGCATGATTGGTCCACTTAACAGTCCCCAGAAAAAAAAGCCTTTTCCAGGAGTTCCCCAGGCTTACCACCCCTACATGAAGAACCACTTCCTCCTGCCAGGGTCTGAACATGGTTCCTACAATGTTTAGTTGACTTCCCCTTGCTCTTACACTGGGAGCTGAAATAGCCAAACCCTCTTCAAGCCACTCATGATTTCACAGACCTCTGTCACATCCTTCCTCAACCACACTTTCCCAGTCATTTGTCACGTGGAAGCCATTCCAGACCTCTAACAACCCATGTTGCGTTTCTCCACACTTCTAGCTGCTCCATATACTTCTTGAGATGAAAGGAAGGGGAGATGAAACAGTATCTAATGTATGGACAAACCGTGGTTTTAGACATGGCATAATAATGCTCTGTATCTTATTCTTTACTCTTTTCATAGCATTTCATAAGATTTGATATGCTTTCTTTGATCACTACTACTAAGCACAGAGCTGATGGTTTGATGGAACTACCGTCAGTCTCAAGATCCCACCGCGAATGGTGACAGTCATGCTGGGGTCCATCACTTTGTATGAAAAGTTCAGACGGTTTCCTGCTACCAGTGCAAATCACCTCACATTTATCGACACCAAATGCAGACATCACTCACTCTACGCTATCCTTTTAAGCAGTGTCAGGGACCTAGAAAACACGTCACAAATTATTTAAGTTAAAATCTGCAAGTTATGGGGATCACTGAAAACAAGCCAGCAATAATAAATCCTGTACTTGGGACAAAAAGCTGCTAAAGTGTTCAACTGCAGAGAGCGTGTAGCATAGAGCAGTCCTACAAATGGGACAGCACACATAACAAGGAGTTCCTTTGGGCTTTGATCTTTTAGCTATTTGAAAGCACACAAAAGTTGAATGAAAAAGGTACAAGTTCCCAAAGGAGTCGGATTCCCCACTTTTCCGCAGAAAGCTTCTAAAGTTCCCTTTTTATGACCACCTTCACCAAAATAAATAAATCACTTCTAAGTAAAAAAATGTAAACCAAGGCATTTCCACTTGATTCCTTTCATGTCTTTCCACCGCCTCGTCTAGAGTCACATGCTCAGTCCTGACCTTTCCAGATTCTCCTGCCTCGCCACACTTATTCAGACTATCAAATTCGTTTAGTGAAACCATCCTATCCTTTCACACTTGACTCTTTTCACAGACAAGCAGTTCATTTTCACGCAGACCCACTTTTAACTTCAAAAGGTTGCTTTGTATCTCAGCTTCTGATGTCCCTTGTTTAAAACACTTTCAAATAAGGATCTGAAAAGCATTGTAGCTGGGAACTCTCAGCGTCTTCTCTGTCCCTCCTCAAAAAAGAAAAAAAATAATGCACTATTAAACAAAGCAAGAGGCCACGCATCCTACCCAGCATTTCTGTAGCTTGTCAGTAGCTCTTGTAGCTCGCCCGTCTACAGCCAAGGTCACAGCCAGTGCTCGGAAAACTGAGTCCAGGGCTGCCAGGCTGGGTTGGTCTCCTGGAGTTACCTTCGCAGTGACACTCGCCTTTGCCTTAAACCTCCTCTGAAGTCATTCATTTCCAGTTACCCACACTGGTTATAGCAAGACAACCCTTCTGAGAAGGTCTCGCAGTGTCAGCAGGCAGCGTGACAACCTGACGAACAGCCAGTGTCTTCCCCTGCGGCAGCTCTGCTCCCCGACCAAAGTGAGAACGCATTAGCGGAGAAAGCCACCCTGCAAACACACTTGCTCCTCACGTAGACGCACACGAAAGACAGCACTGCAAAACCCAGAGGTGCAAGTTATTTCACACCAAGCCACACTATTGTGTTTTCCTTTCCAATGGCTCAGGCAGCCACGTTTCCCGAGGTGGGTGCAGAGCAACACCACGCTGCCCTCTTCTAACAGCAGCACCCAACACCCCCAACACTGACAGCAAACTGGTAACCGAACCACGAACCCTTTGGTCCATAAAAAGCACTTTTTACCTATTCGGACATGCTTTAGCAATCATGCAAAAACAATTTAATTAACAAGATCATATGCAAACCCATAAAACAATTAGGTGAAAAGATACAGCAGAAAGTCTGCCAAACTTACACCTTTTAAGCACACCTAGAAACTACATCCGTGTCACAGCAAACTACCACAAAAACTAACGTAGTGGTTCTATTAATCAAAACATTTTTCACTTTCAGACCACAAATACAGAAGAATACTTGTTCATAGCTCATTTCAGAATCAAAGTTCAAGAACCATATTCGATTTAAAATATTTATAACTCAGCAAGTTCAGGTGAGAAAAGCATACTGAAGAGAGTAGTACATCACACTAAATTTCTCATTAATTTTCCTGTGAAGCATTTGAGTCTCCAAAAACTGACTTTTAAGTTAATTATGCACAATTTGGACACTCCAAAGTCAGGATTCAGAGCTGAATCCCGTCTAGTCACTCACAAAACCTGTATGATAAAAACACATTATAATCATGCTCTTCTTGCCAGAATAGACAAAAAGGTACTATCAGAATTTTTAAAACCACATTTGAATCCCAAGAGGGTTTTGGTTTTTTTGTTTTGTTTTGTTTTTTTAACTAGCTTTTTCCTCCCATAAAACTTACTAGCCATATTGCTACATGAACAGCTTCAGCAACGCATCCAGAAATGCACCAAGTTAAAATTGCAGCAGCTATTTCCTCCTTACTTTCCTCAGATTTTGGCAAGGATAGGAATTTTACCTAGTTGTAATACAGAGAGTTACCACAGATCCTCAGAAAAAGTTCAAGACTGAGTGCTTCAGCATAAACAGCTGCTCCCCTCCCCTAGAATCAAAATGGAAATACGACAATTGAAAGCGTCACTGGTTTTACATAAATTTTACTTTCTTACAGTAGACACCGCATCAAAACCACAGCAGTTAAAAAGTCAAACAATTTTCCAGCTGGCTGCAACACCCATTGAAAAACAAGACCGGTTCAAGATAAAACCATGTCTCGTGTATTAAAATACTGGTCAAGCTGCTGACAAGGAGACAAATGAGTTTTTAAACTGTTAGCGTATGCTCGCATAAAATTAAAAACGACTCTATAGAAAGAAATTTGGATAACTGTGATATTCCTCTCCCAGCATAATACTTCATTCTGATTTTTTGAGAAGTTATTAAAAAATCAGACCATCTCAGCTTGCTGGAATTTCATTTATTCATTATTGCAATGTACAGTTAATGCAGGAGATTAGATTAGGTTTTGACAAGTCTTTTACACTTCTCAGGGCAGTGTTGCTATTTCTGCTTAGGTTAGTAACTTAACTACCAGCTAACCTTTACGGTGTTGACAATCGCAATTAGCAGTTTTCTCCCTTGCCTCCAATCCCCTACCCACTGCAGATGATGCTGTTGCAGTGGCATGCATCCCCAGATCCTCCCGGAAGCCTGGTTCAGCAACACCCCCAAAAGCACCCACCATGCCCCCACGCACGGCTCCCTTTCAAGATCGCACAAGACTTTGCAACAGCGGCAAAACAGAGTAAACTCCAAATGGAGGAGGCCATCACCTAATGAAACATGACTAACGGACTGCTGACTGTCCAAATATTTAACTGCTCTCGAATGCTGTGGGTCAGGTGGGTTAATCAAATAAACGTGCATATCCGGAGGGATTGCCCATTATTTGTGTTTTCTTTAAGTCCTTACCTGACTTTAGGCTCTGAAAAACTATCAAACTCTGAGCAATTATGAATATTTGCATACAAAAACCAACAAAGCAGATGTCACAGTTCTCCATCATGAGCTAAAAACATGGGAAAGTTCTTCCAAAACAAATATTTTTGCTGAATAACATGACAACTCTCTTCAGCACACAAAGGCAGCACGTGCTGGCGGGAACTGACAACACCTACACCAGGTACCTGGAAATATAACCCATGTCTCAGCACGCAACCACACTGTAAGTGGGAATCTAACACATGTTGTCTCTCAAACTTAACCATTAAAAATTATCAGAACAAGAAAACACCAATACGGATGGACAAAGTAGATGCAAAGTGTTTTCAATGTACAACAATGGAAATGAAAATAAATCTAGGATTAAAATACAGCTTAGTTTCACCGATTTCTAATAGCATTTGTCTCCATTCAACAAGAATTTATGCACCATTTCAACCTAAGAATTTAATTCTAGGTAATAAAGCTTTACACATTGAATTTAAAGGAAAAAAAAAACCAGCATTTACCCATTATTTCCAGAGCTCTGCAACTACAGACTTCAACTAAAGGAACAGGGAAAGCTGCCACTACAAAAGCAGAGCTGACATACAACCCCTGGATACAGTGACACTAGCAGACAGCTGTAATAAAAATCAATATTAATTCCGCACACTTCTGTTTTGAAAATAAAGCAATGAAATTCCCTCATGCCCACCTGCCAAAGGGACACAACTCAGACCAACTTTGTCGGAGAGGATTTTTAAAGTCTTTCTACAGGCATGTAATGGATTCCAAGACTGAACGTGCACTGAATGTTCAGTGAACCAAATAATTTTTAATAGATTCCTCAGGGGAGTTTATTTTATATTTTTAAATCACTCTGAGACCTTGGAATGACAACCTAATTCAGAGGAAAAGAAAGGCTAGCGTTCGTGGGGTGGGGTATTGTGTTTCTTCCAGGGTTTTTCTGAAAGAGGAACAGTCGTGTCTACTGCAATTTCTTGCTATGTACTTTAGAAACGTCTTCATTTCTACAAACCTCAAACTTATAAAATTGCTTCTGAAAACATATTCTGAGCATTTTTAAAGTTCCTCCCTGCAGAAGTACTACTTCAGCAATTACAGAAAGTTGATCTAACAAAAATTTGGGAGGAATTAAAAGTTAAAATGAGGCAACTCACCTCCTTCAGCCATGGTTGCAAAGAGGTAGGTGATAGACAGTGTTAACCATCAGGCCCAGATTCAAAACCCAAATGTAGCGTAAATTAGACCAGTTTTGCAGATTTCAGATTAACCACCCTCTCCCCCTTCAGGCTCCCCGAACTAATGCCCACCTTATTAGCAAGGCCCCTACGATGTGACAGCAGATTCGGCACAAGAAGCAACCGTTCCTTCGAAGAGGAAATTCTTCCAGCTGTATGATTAAGTACACAGGAAAACAAGACAAGGAGCCTCAAGCACTGCCATCGTTAGCGTGATTTCAGCAGGATTAGGCAGAGAGCAATGGAGGAAAAGCCTCAGACAATGAGTCCTTTCATACATCAGAAACAAAACCTACCACTAATCACACCAGCGATTCAGCTTCCTCCACTAATTCCTAATCAGACATCAACAAATAAAGTGAAACACTTATTCTTGTTTTAATTCTATGAAATAAACACAAGAGAATGGAAGTGCTCAGCCTGCACTGTAAAAATGCCGTCACCCCTCTGCCTCCTGATGAATGGGGAGCTGCGAGACACACGAAGGGTTGGGAAAGGAGCTCCTCCATAAAACCTGTCCATGGAGAAGTCCAGAGCAGAAGATTTGGAGGAGCGCTGCATTAACAAGCGAGAGAAACTTCAAAGCCAAGAGACGAACTCTGTCGAAACCCTCCTCCATACAAAAGAGACCTTGAACCACAGTCATTAGAAAAAACATCTGGTGCGCTGCTTTGATTTTCAACATTAGTCATTGGACAGAAACAAAACATCTTTTCTTTTTTTGTCCCCAAAGCAGCAAATAATTGCAAATCCACTTCAACATATAACCTATCATTTATCACCTCATCAGTGACTGCTTGAGTCTGATGGAATTAAACACTCAAGTCAGGCAGTTTTTGTTAAAAGCAATAATTACATTGTTACTAGAATATACAATTAGGTAATAAAAAACAAAAACAAATCTGCCTAGCAATATTTTTTATGTACTCTCACAGAAATATTACCAGACTGGAAACAGGCAACATTATAATAATAATAAAAAAAAAAAAAAATCCACTTCCACCAAAGTATAGCTACTTCTAATTTAAAACTTCACCCACAGGCAAAAATACATAAATGATTAGCATTATAGTGTTTATTTTAATTACACTGTGCAACAAGAATCCAAGAGGCTGTTAACTCACTTCAGATACGAGGAAAGCCAATATCTAAGAGCTCATCCTCCATTTATAACCTACACAGTTGTGTCAGCCCACCCTACCACCTAAACACCAAAACCAGAACGTCTGCATTTCTTGTAACATCCAAAACCAACATACAATAGAGGTATCAGCTCAAAGGGGGAGGAAAAAAAAAAGCAAAAAAGGAGGTCAGGAGATCCCTCACCCGCTCCTTGTAGACAATGTTTAAGAGCATCAAAAATTCACTGGTCTTCAAAGCACAACTCTACAAAGTTTAGTAAGGGGGGGGGGGGAACAAAACCCACATCTCTCCAATAAACTTACATTTACAAATGCTTTCCAGCAACATAACTGCTGTGAAATGTATTTTTTAACATCGTACGATTCACAGTGCCTGCCCTGAACACCTAACGAGCTAAGCAAACAAAATACAATTCACAATTTCTAGTGTATTAAAGACGTTCTTCATCACTGCAGTCAAGTTGCTGATCCCAGTAATTCTGTGCAAGTCATTTTAAGACAAACATTTGCCCCTCTATCTAGATGGTTTTGGCCAATGAAGATCACTCTTCAGAAAAAAAAGGTTCTTAAAAGATGCCCAGCTTTCTGACACCAGGGTGGGGGATCACTAGAAGAGCACGACAGCCTGCTGCCACACATAGCAGCACACTTTATTATTACGCTGTTTACAAAGACAAAGCTTCAGGTTAGAAACATAGTAGGAGTCGAGCACAATTATCAGAAGCAACAGCTTGCTCCTATAGAGCTGCTGAAGCTTTATCACTGAGGCACATGTGTTACACTTCTGTGCATTTCTCCTGCACACAGGTGAGAGGTGCCCCTTGCCATCACGGCCTCGGCTGCAGACCCAGATGGCCAGGGAAGTGAGCAGCAAAGAAAGAAAAATGAAGTGCAATGCTCGCTGTCAGGAGATGGACATCTCTGTGCAAAGGATGGTACCTGCCCACTCGAACGCGGGGGCACTGAGAACCCACGCTCGCTTCAGTCTCATCCAAAATCCAGCTACGAATATAACAGAAAGCTACGCGTTGCATCAACCCAAAAAAAGCAGCTAAAATCATGGCCATGCTACAGGCTTCCACGAGCTCTCCCTGTCTTGACCTGTCTGGATGAACCTACTGACCTGTGCTAAAATGAACCCCCTACAATGGGACAGACCTCAGGAAATTAGGTTAATGGAAGGGCTATTCTAAAATGCCTTTTTTTGCACCAAAAGACCTCAAACAGGTACTCTACCTTAACACTACACCCAAAGCATAAAGCGTACTTTTACAGGCTCCAAAGATGTAGCAGAATCCAGAGAAAACTCAAACCAACAAGAGCAGCAACTCTGTTAGCAACAGACTTCCATCTCACAAGTATATTGAAGGTGACAAACTTTCCTCCAAAAGTTTGTTTGCAATTCTACCTTCGTGTCAAGAGGCAGAATTAAAGTAGTAACTCTACAATCTGCTGAAATACTTGTCTCCCTAGGTGTAATTCTTCATGTCTGCACTTTATTAATTGGAAGTTACCCGTGAACAGGATATAGTGAGGAGACAGTCAATATCTAAAATGCATGTTCAACAATGCACGCTTCCTCTTCAGGTTAAATACAAGTTTACGAATACGTTTTTTTACCACATAATAACACAGAGATTAGAATACATAAGACTGTAAAGGAATTCTGGTGGTGCACAAGAACAGTCTCAACAAAACCAATGAGAATATATATTACAAAATTATTTCCACGCCTTCTAGTTCATAGGTTTAAGAGGCTAATTTTCATCGTTTATGGTAATTACATTTCATAACATAAGTTATGAAATATATATTATAACATAAGTTGGGCAGGAGTGTTGATCTGCTTGAGGGTAGGAAGGCTCTACAGAGGGATCTGGGCAGGCAGGATCAATGGGCCAAGGCCAACTGTATGAGATTCAACAAGGCCACAACAACCCCATGCAATGCTACAGGCTTGGGGAAGAGTGGCTGGAAAGCTGCCCGGTGGAAAAGGACCTGGGGGTGTTGGTCGACAGCCGGCTGAACGTGAGCCAGCAGTGTGCCCAGGTGGCCAAGAAGGCCAACAGCATCCTGGCTTGTATCAGAAATAGTGTGGCCAGAAGGACCAGGGAAGTGATCATCCCCCTGTACTCAGGACTGGTGAGGCCGCACCTCAAATACTGTGTTCAGTTTTGGGCCCCTCAGTACAAGAAGGACATTGAGGCACTGGAGCGTGTCCAGAGAAGGGCAACGAAGCTGGTGAAGGGTCTAGAGCACAAGTCTTATGAGGAGCGGCTGAGGGAACTGGGGTTGTTTAGCCTGGAGAAGAGGAGGCTGAGGGGAGACCTTATCGCCCTCTACAACTACCTGAAAGGAGGTTGTAGCGAGGTGGGTGTTGGTCTCTTCTCCCAAGTAACAAGCGATAGGATGAGAAGAAACAGCCTCAAACTGCGCCACGGGAGGTTTAGATTGGATATTAGGAAAAACTTCTTCACCGAAAGGATTGTCAAGTGGCTGAGTCACCATCCCTGGAGGTATTTAAAAGACGGGTAGATGTGGCGCTTAGGGACATGGTTTAATGGTGGACTTGGCAGTGCTAGGTTAATGGTTGGACTTGATGATCTTAAAGGTCTGTTCCAACTTAAACGATTCTATGATTCTGTATTTCATTGAATTTTGACATGGAAAATGTGTTATTGGATTTTGCGTGCATCTTCTAGTCAATTTGTGTAATCTTGCAAACTCTGTATTACAAGTAGTTAAAATACAATGGACAGTACATTCATAAATTATAGGTTTTTCCTTAAGATAAGAGAATTATTATTGATTCTGCAACAACTAAACAAATGTTACTTATTAAGATATAAACAAACATAACTCCTTTGTATTTGAATAAAACAGAGCTTTATAAAAAGGCAATAACTCCATCCAAAAACAAGGCCACTCTTTCCTCCTTTCCCCCATCTCGTATCTTCCAAGTACATAACACCTCAACACATTCTTAACACACTGTGTCCGAAAGGATCCTCTTTACCACTTCTGTGGTTCTCCTTCAAGATAAAAGATCGGAAGTACAATATCTGCCAGGTAAAAAAAAAAAAAAAAAATTTACATATATACCCTAAAATCCAAACACTAGACTAGCCTTTTTCATACTTTTCTGATCTAATTTACCTCCCCTATCAAAATACATCTACGCTGGTGCAGAAAATCTAACTTGTTGATATAACAATTACCAAAACTCCTCCAGAAAAAGAGCCACACAAGCATCCCTCTTCCATCCCTACTCACAAAACCCTCTAGAAAAATAATGGCTTTTCCAAAACACTGTAAGACCTAATTTTGTGAGGAAATCTAACTGAAGAATCAAGTACCATCCCATGAATAACTTCCTGCTCCTGAAGAGAGAAGAGATATTACAAAGCTCAAGTGCCCGGCTGCCTTCAGCAGCGAGGATGACACACGAGAGAAGAATCCATACACTGAAGGGATAAAAAAGCAACCACGCTATGTGGCTCTCATAAAATAGAACAGATGTTATCCTTTGTATACACGCATGCAATTCAGTGTCAAACACTACACCTGCAGGAAGGAAAAAAAAAAAAAATAAGGAAGAGAGGCCTCTGAAGCCAATAGATAATTCCTCGCCACGGTCAAGCACATGCAAGTTTTGTTTGGTTTCAAGTGATGATGGGATTTCCAGCACTGCTTTTGAAAGAGCGATGCCACATGCCCAGCCTTCACATTTTTTCTCTGTTCAATTTCATCTGACAACTCCAAACTATAAACTTCTTGTGCCAACCTAAATAATTTCTCTCCTTCTCAGTAAGGCTGGAAGACAGTACTTACCCACTTGCCAGCTGCAGCTGAAATTTTGTGCCAAGAAATAAATGTCTTTTGGGCAGGTTGTAAACTGGAAGCTTCTATGACTGCTGAAGGACAAGAATAAGAGTGGGACCTCCCTATCCCTTCCCAGATTAATGGTATTGCTGTATTTCAGCTACACAGTGGATTGCACTTAATGAAAGCATCCAAACAGAGCTACTTCCTCTGAGTACCAAGCCCAGGTATTAGGAGATGCTTTTGTCAATTTTGCTCTCAACCAGGCTTTTTATATACATTGCTTCCACCCTCTGTTCCAAAAATCCTAACTTATGTCTGTATTTTTGATCTTTAGAAAAGTTCTCAGATAATAGAGTCCTTGAAGGAGCAAGACCTGTTTCATCTTTTTTTTTTTTCCCCCAGTAAGGCACAGGCGTGTATACACTGTGTGCACACTGACATTAAATAGTGCTCCAGCTTCCCTTCCTTAGCCTCTTTTCACAGCCCGAGGAGACTTTGACCTTCCTACAACCACTAAAAACACTTGCAAGCGCTGGTCACTACAGCTCTCCTGAACACCACAAGGCGAAGACCGAGGACGTACACTACGTTTCCCCCACAGCCAAGACAGACGACTAAGAGAGAGCAGAGGGGTAGGCTTTGCGGCAGAATGGATTATGGCTAAATTAGAAATTAAAAGAAGAGGTTGTGAAGAGTTTAAAGTCTTCCACCTAGGGTTGAGTGGATACTGGGTTCCTTAGCTTTGCAGGTTAGGCTTCCCCACAGGTGTTTCGCCAGGCACCCTGGCATCCACAGACATACAGGTGAGACGCAATGTTAACAGCATAAGGCCCTGATACCTCCACTCCACCATCTTCCCTCTCCTCCTCCCACCTCACACAGGCTTCCCAGCTACAGGATGTCACTGCCTGTTTACACATCCTGGTCTTTTTGGGGGGGTTCTCCAAAGCTGTATGAAGCTTCTCACAATAAATAACAATCACAAAGTCACAGGCACGAATAAAACCTGTGTTGTGGCAGTGGAAAGCAGTCTTTTCCTCTTTAACCTACAATCATTGGCGCCCCCTTCCCATGCTGAACATCATCTTGTTTTCATTTTGGCAGTGACCTGAATTTTATATTCACAAAAATATTCCCAAAATTCTGAAATGCCTGTTAGAAACTCAACTAATACAAATATGTAAAGATAAATACATACACTGCTAAAAACCAAGTACCCTCTCCTATAGAAAACAGAAACAGAACAAATGTTAGTAAATGCACATAAACAAGGTACATTAAAAGAAATTAAAGTCTCAAGACATGCACCAGTACCATGGACTTGGTTTTTAATATACAGAGTAGTTACGTCTCTATCATCTTCACAAATAGAGCCAAGCAGTGCTTGTTCCCTTTGCTCATTAAAGCTCTACAACTGGTGCCTCCTGTATGCCCACATGTACCATTTCATTAAGCTCACTTGACATTAGATGAAGAAAGAGTACAAGAAAATTGCATATTCCCCGCCTAAAGTAAACTTGTCATTTAAACCTTGTGTATAGATAGAATTTGATATAGCACTGGCGCAGTGAGTCATTCGTCAGTTTTAGAGTTTGTACGACAGTATTCTTACATATGTTTTGCAATAGTTTCCAGTTAGCTACCACCCCATGTAATTATAAGTTTTTACTGGAAAGGAAGCATACATTTTGGATTTGAACACTGCACTAAGATCTGTAGAAACAAAGCTCTTTTATGGCCAGATTTTGAGAAAAGTAAATCCACGTAAGGAGCCCTCACAAACTGTATGAAAGGTGAAAGTCAAGGCATTGCTTTTAAAGGAGAGTACGCAATGATGGTGAGCATCACAGATATTTCTCAATGAATTCTTCCAAACATAAACATAAGCAACTCACATGTCAGATTTCTTCAAAAGCTGTTTCTTAGCTACATAAGTTAAAACTGCATTCATTCAAAACACTATATAAAACATCCAGTAGCTATTATGAGTACTTTATTGAAAATAATAGGTGATTTTACATCCTTCTGTACTGGGGTGAGATAACACAGTAAAAATTCTCCCTACCCTCTTACCTTCACTTTTTAAAAATTTTTAAGTTGCATAACAGACCTGAGTAATTTAACTCTCAACCCTGGCTTCTAAGAAGCCCTGAAAAAAACCACTGAAACAGAAAGGTTTGTCCTGGTTAATACTGCTAGCAAGATCAGCTCAGACTCTCACCTAGTGGCGTTCAGCTCACTCCAATGCTTTGTGGGGGAGTTTACAATTCTTTAAAAGGCACACGTCCCAACTTTAACTTGCACATAGCCGCACGTTGACTGCTTGGGTAGACCTCCTCAGACAGCTTTTTTAAGCTGGTTATTATTATTATCCCTTTCTACTATCTAAATTCAAATCAAATGCATCTACTGAATTGTAGATCTCCTGCTATCTGATAAAAAGCTGTAGAGAAAAAGTACCCTTTGCACAATTAAAGTTAGCTGGTTAAGATTCAAGAACAGGCAGCAACAACTGTGGGTTTTTTCCTCCAAATTGCATATACTATGACCTACAAGAAACATTTTCTGCTTAAAAGTAATACTTAAATGGAGATCTATGGCTGAACATTATCACAAGGATTGCACTTACTTGACAGTCTGCTATTAGCCAACTCCATTATCGCTATTTGCAGTTTTTAAATGTACAGATTCAGAAGTAACTGTACAAAGCCTCCATTACAAGTGGATTTATGGAAAGCCACAGCAATAATCATCCTCATTAAGCATATCTTCCCACAGCCTTGCATTATGTGGACACAAAGAGGAAAACATTTCTTCTCTGTTACCCACAAGCTTAGATCTTTCTCCTTATAATCACAAGCTTTGACTGTCTTCTCTGCTTTTGCCAATGACAGTTATCTCACATTCCCAAAAGCAGGACTTAGCTAAAAAAAAAAAAAAAAAAGCACACTACATACCTCTCAACCCACAACCAAATGCAGACACAATGTAGGACGGCTTCTACTTTGATTTTCCAGAAGCTGACGTTTTCACTGGCAACATGCATGAGAATAAAATGTTATCTGTGGCTTCTACTATTTTGCTAACGGCCCCAACCTGTATTTACCCAAGATATATTTATGGACACGCACATGCAAAGAAAAGGGCAGATGGCAATATTTGTAACTAAGCTGAATTATAAAAATCTCTTGAGCTGAAGTGATGCATTAACTCTTTGGCCATAAGCTGTTTTAACCCCTTCACGTGTATGGTCACGCTGCATCCTATTTCAACGACCAGGACGCATGCCAGTGACGTAGGCTAAGAAACTCGCACGTTAAGATGGTGGGTTAAAGGCAGAAACTGAGAAGTTAAGTAATCCAACACTGTCACCCACCACATATCCAGATCACAAACTGGCCGTTTCACCATGCAAATTTTACTTCTTGCTTACAAAGTTCAGACTGCTGATCGTGCGCTTCAGCGTATGGATATCTATTATTCCTACGTCCTCAGCCCCACAGCAAACCACCATGGCAGAAATAATAAAATCAGGATTAAAGTACACTTGCTCCCTCCATAAAACTATTCTCGTGAGCCACGCATTTCCTCCATTATCGTAAAGAGTGCAATGGACTTTATTTAAAAAGCTGTTTTCAAAGCCACACTGACAGGCTTGGAACAATCACCCGGTAACCAGACACGGAAATAAGTCATTTGCAGCACAGGACCTTAGTAATCCCAAATTGAATTTGTCATTTCTCTAACATTTACCTTGAAAAATGAACAAAGGTGGTTATACAAGCAGCATAAGGAAACTCTGCTCGCCGTCCCCGCTCAAATTAGCCGCCTTCAGAGATCTCTAAACCAGCAAATATTCAACGTAACTTATGTCTGAAGCTTTGATTATCCAGTTATCTTCAGACTAAATCACTTTTTATAGCTCAATTCTACAGTTGACAAGAGAACATTTTATGTGATACTGACAATACAGCTTCGTTTGGTTACATCTGAAATAAATACAAAACTCCAAAACGCTTTAAAACAGCTGCCCCAGTCAGTCTCCTGGAAACAGAACACATCTTTTCCATGCAAGAGGTCTGCGGGAACAGACCTTCGTTTAACAGCGCGGAAATAGTTTCTTTCATTAAATTTAATTTACGCCAGGTATTTGAACAGCTAGAAGTTGGGTCTTAAAACTGTTTCTGGGTGCCGAAACCACCAGGAAGGCAAACACACCAGTTTGCAGCATTCGCCTTCAGCCTCAACTCCCGCTCGCCGCAGGCTGCCTGCGCCCACCCCAGCGCCCCTCCACGCGAGCCCGACACGCCCGCGTGTCCCGCAGGGGAGAACTGCCCGCCCCCACCCCGGGCACCCCCCGGGGCTCCCGACCAAGCAGGCGGCCCAACAGGTTGCGGGGGCGGCTGCAGGGCCGGAGCTGGCCCCGGGGAGGCTGCAGCCGCGCTCGCCCGGGAGGACGGGCGGGGGAGAAGGGGGTGAACTCCCCCTCCCCGGCTGTGGCAGCTGGCACCACGGGCGCAGCGGCGGGGCTCCCTGCCCGCTCCCGCCGGGGGCCCTTTGTTCTCGCCACCCAAGACGCCGCCGCCCGGCAGCCCCGCGCTCTCCCAGGCGGCGGCTCGCCCCACCGGGGACGGGGGGGAAGGCACGATCTGCCGCCCCCCGCCGCCCGGCCCGCGCCCCACCGCAGCGCCCTCCCTCCTCCCGGCGCGGAACGGCCAGCGCCAGCCACGGGGAAACGCTTCGGGCCGCTGCTGACCGCCCCG